>VCRD01003293.1:0-59178 GCA_006783055.1 Trinorchestia longiramus | reverse complement strand
GTGTGAGACATGCCACATGCCCTAAAGTTTAGGGCATGTGGCATGTGTGGCATGCCCTACAGTTTAGGGCCTAAACTGTACAATGCATAGCAACAATACAATAATTGTATATTGTGCAATATAAATGTGAGTCTCGAAGTACATTATTCCTACAATAATATCGGTAATACAGACACTGGTGTACTGGGAGTAGCCTGCACGAGGCCAGGGTTACGGGGCAGAAAAAACACTGACGTAACTCAAAAAATGTGGCGGATTCAAGAAAGAACGTAACTGTCTTAGCGACCTCCTCGACTCTTTGGGAGAAGTTAACTGCATATACGACTGTACAGAAACAGTATACCTTGTACACCACGATTTTCAAAAATCCTTTTACAAAGTTCCCCACGAAAGGCTAATGGCTAAAATGGAAGCGTATGGAATACAAGGCATCTACTCTCAACGGATACAAAACTGGCTCACTGGTCACACTCAACGAGTGATGATTCATGATCAAGTGATCTGACGCATGTAATATTAAGAGTCCCTCAAGGGGGTGTTTTAGGCCCGCTTCTCTTCAATATCTAGATCAACAATCTTGACGTCGGGGTCATCAGTAAAATGAACAAATTTGCCGACTACGCGGAACTTGGTAGCAGAGAGTTTACCGAAAGAGACATGATGACTCTTCAATCAGAACTAAATCATCTACTAATTTCTACTTCAGTACATTGAAACCTGACAGATGAGCTAAAACATTAACAAATGTTCAGTAATGCACGTTGGTGCTAATAATAATCAGCATTTCCAACATACGATGAATGTTACACTTATTGAAGCAGTAGAGCAATAAATCGATATTGATATCACTATCACTGAAAATCTCGTTCAAAACAAAAAAGCGGAAAAACGTCAAAAAGAGCAGAATCCTTGATTTCATTGTAAGGAACTTTGATTATAAGTTGAAAAACATAATATTTCCTCTATATAAAGCTCCGGTAGGTAAAGAAGAAAGAACAAAATTTGTTATCTGTTCAGTTACGAAGGCCAATTTCCATGTTATAATTTGACTTAATAACGAGTTTTCGCTGAATGACCTAAAACTCAGGAACACAACACAACGCACGACTTGGTCTCAATATACCACTACAGCGCTGAGTTCAACAAGAAATTCTACACACATTACATGATGTACGTGTGTAATATACGTGTAGAGCTGGTGCGTGTGTACTTTTAAGAGTGCCATTTACCGCAGGCACTATCTGAAGCAAGGTACACAGATGTGCCCATGCTACACAGACTACACAGCACACAGAGCAAGAGAAGGGTACGAGACTCACACATGTGCAGATCTTACACAGACTACACAGCACACAGAGCAAGAGAAGGGTACGAGACTCACACATGTGCAGATCTTACACAGACTACACAGTACACAGAGCAAAGGAGTGCTCAGCCTAAAGCATCACAGAACTTCACCTCTCAGGATAACGTCAGATACAATTGACGCTTCCTTACTTCACTCAGAGCTCCCGTGGCGCTGCAGCTCTGTGTGCTTGTGTCACTTTTCCTCCGTATATTTGCCTGTATTTCTTATCTATGCTCAGTTTTGTAAATGTGAGTGTTTGTTTTCCTATGCTGAGTGTAAGAAATAGTCATCGTAATATTACAGCATAGGAAAAAACTCATAATTTTTTATCTAAAAGTTATAACATTCGGAACTGATAACTGTAGCTGTACGAACTGGTCTGATGTTGCACGTAGTTTATTGCTTGTAGTGCTGCTAGCAATGAAACAATTCAGTTAGGAATCCTGAAGATAAGAGCTGGACATCTGAAGTCTCAAGCTCAAAACTCAAGCTGAAACTTCAGCTCCAGGTCTCCTTAGGAAGCTAGATGTAGTTTATGGTGGATCCGTGGTTAATGGAGGGTCCAGTTAATGAAGGATCCATGGTAATAGTAGGTATGTGAGTAATGGGGAGACTGTAGTTAATGATGAATCAGTAGCTAATGGTGAGTTTGTAATTGATGATGGTTTTATGGCTAATTTGAGTCTGTAGTTAATAACGAAAAGTTAATGGTAAGTTTCTGATCAATTTTTTGAGTCTGTGGTTAATGGTGAGTCGGTGGCTAATGTTGAGTTCGTGGTTAATGGGGAGCGTGTGGTTAATGGTGAATCTGTGATTAATGGTGAGTCAGTGGTTAATGGTGAGTCAGGAGTTGATGGTGAGTTTATAGTTAATGTTGAATCTGTGGTTAATGGCTAACACAGGCTTGATCCTATAGTTATAATATCAATCAACTCATTTTAATCGACAATCAAGACAATGTTACTGCTAGCCTGGATAACAAAACATAACAAACATTAACTCTAATTAATAGTCAACTCAGATGACCAGGAGGCCGGATCCCCACGACACTAGAGGGGTGAGAGCTACTCCCCCTGCCTCCCCTTCCACACCCCGACACACCTGTGCAGCTGCAACACCTGTGGGTGGTGACCGCTTACACAGGTGTCTTTCTTACGTCTCGGAGTCGCAGAGGTTTGGTTTGAAACTAACAACTGCTGCTTGTATTTTGTGGTCCTCTACATTCCTTCGTACACCAGAGCCAGCGCATGTAAAAACACGTAAACACGCGCGCTGGTGTAATGTATTCTGCATTTTATTATTGTGCAGTCATTAGGGAGCGTGATGGTCTGGATCTCAATTGGAATGCCTTGGCATAGCAGTGCGTTTTGCTGTTATTGTTTGTGAGATATGTAGCGTCTTAATGCGTCATGTAAAATGATGATGCATGATGTAAAGTCATGATGCGTCATGTGAAGTCATGAAGCATCATATAAAGTCGTATCTATGCGAGGGTCCGGAGTACCAGGTCTAGCAATCCTGTTCCTCCACAGAGTCTCATCATATTTCGTAACGTGCAGTAATTACAGAAATTACAGCACTCAAAAAAATTTACCCAAAACAAAGCACTCAAAACTCAAGAAACAGCCTGGCTAGGCCTCCATATACTAGTGTGTGTAAATAGACTCTCAATAAAATATTATTCTTAATCTGTACGAGACACAAAAGTTAAGACCAGCACAAAAATCTGGCCCAGGCAATCACTGATATTATAAGACACAGACAGTCGAGTATTGCTCGTCTCGGTTTGTCTTTATTTTCAAGTACAAGTTCTTACAGATGTCATGTCAGGTCGAATATCAATGTGTTTCTGTTCAATGCAGAATGCATATCTTGATTACTAAAAATTCCCGTCAGAACGACCTACGCATGGAGTATGTAGCAGCAAGCAACATTTACAAAACGTCATTTTTTACATCAAATCTTTTCAAAACTCTTGCACGGAACGCAAAAAAAAAATTTAGTTGCGGCAATAAGGTCTTGCGTAGATTGTATCAGATGTGTACCCAGTCCTTCTTCTACACACGTGTAGCAAGATTCGTACCTGCTGTATGTGCCCTGTGTACTCCTCTGTACTCTAACTGTACACACCCACCGGGTACATCGTATGGGCCAATTCCAAGATAGCCTTGAGTAGCTAAATCCACATACCACGTAGCGACACGGATACTCTCCTTGTAGTCACACGGATACTCCCCTTGTAGTCACACGGATATCCGTAGCTACACGGATACTCTCCACATAGCCACACGGATACTCCCCTTGTAGTCCCACGGATACTCTCCACATAGCCACACAGATACTCTCCGTGTAGTCCCACGGATACTCTCCACATAGCTATACGGATACTCTCCTTGTAGTCACACGGATACCCGTAGCTACACGGATACCCTCCACGTATCTCCAAGTCCCGATCACTCTCCTACTAATCCATACCTGGATACTTCCCTACAACCACCCCGGATACACCCCCACATATAACCCCCCCTCTCTGCCACGTATCCGCCCAGTATCCAGTATCACGCGCCACACTTGACACCAGCCAGCACTGCAGCCTGTGGCGCTGTCGTCCTGTAGACGCTTACTGGTGTTGTCATCACTCTTCGCTTCGTGGTGATGAAAACAATGTGATGTTGTCATCACTCTTCGCTTCGTGGTGATGAAAACAATGTGATGTTGTCATCACTGTTCGCTTTGTGGTGATGAAAACAATGTGATGTTGTCACTGTTTACTTCGTGGATGATGAAAGTAATGGAATTTCATTGCTGTTACCTTCATAGGTCATGGAAGTAATGTTTACTGTCCATAATTTTAGCAGTTTCACTAACATGAATCATGTAAATTTCCTTATTTAACGTGATCACAAGGACATCAAATAATGAGGGTCAGGACATGTTAAGTATTTACTCTCTTCCCTAAGAATATTTTCCAATCAGTAATGGTCAACTCAAATACAAAACTTTTGAGTATATATTAAACTCCAGTTGTAACTAATATATAAAATCTAGGTGTGAACTTTAAATAGTATGTAATTTATTAATGTTTAACTCATATGAGATATATGATGTACTAGAAAGTAGGCAAGTGTTTCGAAACGGAAAGTTTCTTACTGATCGACTTCGATTGTACACATGAGTACAGTGCTGGAGGGGGCGTGTTAGAGAGATGGAACCCCCTCACACACGCCTTCACACACCCCCTCACACGCTTCTCCTCCCGTGTGTAGGCAACGTACACTCAAACTACAAAGCAGAGTCACATAGCCGGACGGGAGTCTAAGTCACAGATTCTAAGCAGAGTCACAGAGTCATACAGGAATGAAAGCTCTCTAAATGGACTTGCAGAGTCAGGAATACATTAGTACATCATTTGAATCTGACTCACACATCTAATTGTAGCATAAAATAAAACAAGACAATAGAAACTGGCCATTTAGTTCATTCTTGGCTTAATACTCAAGTCCCATACCGTCTAAAGTAAGGGCATCAATCATGCAAGTACATCTTAATCATACAAGCCAATTCGGTTACGTACTCGTACTTCTCTCACGCACCGGCATTTCAGATCATACACTGTACCACAATCATACACTGTACCACAATCATACACTGTACTACAATCATACACTGTACCACAATCACACACATGCACCACAATCATACACTGTACCACAATCATACACTGTACCACAATCATACACTGTACCACAATCATACACTGTACCACAATCATACACTGTACCACAATCATACACTGTACCACAATCATACACTGTACCACAATCATACACTGGCCGCAGGAGTTAGGGACATAAAGACGTCTTTCCTAGCTGAAAATGTGGAGTTCAGGAATCATTTTCGTTGCTTTAAGCTGAATTTTCTTCATTTTATTTGTATGGGGAATAGGTAGATAGGAAAGTCCCCTTTATTTATTTTTTTTGCTTCATTGGCTCAGAAACGCGAAAAAGTTGACAAGAATTGAAGGTGTGCGTTATTTAATTTTCAATGGAGTTAGCATTTACTGCGTACCGCTTACTTCCACTACTACACCACACCCGGTACTGCACCACACCCGGTACTGCACCACACCTGGTACTGCACCACACCCGGTACTACACCACACCTGGTACTGCACCACACCTGGTACTGCACCACACCCGGTACTGCACCACACCTGGTGCTTTGCTACCTCACTAAATGCACAAAATTTCATTTGATAATTTAAAGTTACTTATCACGTTGATTATAAAAAGGTCCCCAAAAATTTAGTTGAGCTATAGTGTAATTCTTAAAGAAGTATACATCGTTGTGTTATTTGATTGGTTGTAACTACGATAACAACTTTTTACTGACCAGTAGAGACTAAAATAATGGAAACAATCATAATTCTTCTGGTATTAGTGGTCATGCATTCATGAACACGTACATGGTTGTCAGAACAAAAATGATCTTCGCACGTTTTGACTAATGTACATAAGATAATTTACGATAGGAGACAGAACTTCATGTAGATCTGAAGTTGAGTGGCTAGAAATAATTATTCCCTATATTGAAATATTAATTTTCAAAATCACGATTTTATTTCAAGTGTAAATCTTCCTCTTGGAATTCCGTCGATGCCTCGTTCTAATATCACCTACAACCTAAAACATCTCAACAAATTTCCAATACTCGCGCAATGTTCAAGTCAACTTTAAGAAAAATGGAGTCTCTCCAGCATCTCAATCCAGTAATCTTTTAAACATTCTTTTCCATCTGCTTCATCTTAGAAATTACCTAACCATTCTAGGGCGCGCTCGCCGGCTTGTAATTTTACCAGCTGCTCCTCTCGATTTCTTCAGCTGAAGCAAACGGGAAGCAAGAGCGTAATTAATTACCTCCTGGTTGCGTCCAGGCAGCAGCTACGGACGGAAGGCACAACGCAGTCTCTGCGCTCAGATCAAAAGTGAAAGTCGTAATCGCAACCACGGGTGATGGGGCTGCGTGTGTAGCGCACGTAGCGCACGTACCGCATGTAGCACACGTAGCGCATATAGCGCACGTAGCAATATGGAATACCTTACGTAGCACAAGTTAGTAGCAGCTTTCAGAGCAGTCCTAGTTTCTGAATGAAGGTGAACGAAATGGAGAGGTGCTCAAGTGAGTCAGCTGAGCATAACAGAACTCAGACGACACGATTGCTACTATCGTTTCATAGGTGGGTGTAACACGTTAACTTTGCGTCTGAGGGAACTGAAGCCAAGAACAATCGTGTGTTAGTTTTTGCAGTTTATTGACAATAATGACACAACTCAAGCCTCTCTCACACACTGCAACAACCACTTTGGAAAAGCAGGAACTGTTTTGTGCAATTGGAAAATAAATGACGATGAAAGGGATAAGAACAAAAAGAATGAATTCGATAGGTACAGTTTTCATCAATATAAGAAAGAATGAGTGTGCACCGGTAAGAGTTCCGGTACGTCCGATATGGATGTTTGTTTCCTGCGTGAGTTGCCGTATTGTGCAGGTATGATACACAGCGTCGTGGCGGCAGTCCTACACCTACTCTATTTATGCCAGTTACCTTACTTATGGGACTGATGAACGCTAATCACGGAATTATGACAACTTTTGAATGCTGGTGAGGAAATTACGGCAAATTTTAAATCCTTATGAAAAAATTACAAATTTCTTTTAAAGCTAATGAGGCAAATATGTCAAGAATGATGCAATTAAGGCAAAATATTTACGATGATAATGGAGCTAACATAAGTTTTGAACACAAATGAAGGAATGATGGCAAGTTTTAGCCACAATGAAGTGACTAGGCGAGTTTTAAGTACCAATGATGTATTTCAATCATGTTTTAAATGCCGTAGTAGTAAATCAGGTAAAATTGAAATGACAATAAAGTAACTGGTTCATGTTTTCACGCGTGAGGAATAAGACAAGTTATTAACAGCAATAAAAAGAAGTTATTTACGTCAATAGACACTAAGACTAGTGTTACCTACAACTCAGTAACTCGGGCGCAACTGTCACTCAGTAGTTGACAGTTTCTTATTCAGCTCCACTCTACTACACCACAACGGCCAGGCATGGCGTCCTGAAGCAAGTCCATAAAGTCTCCTTATCATTTCAACAATTTATTTCAAATGTAATTGATGAGATATTTTATTCGGATTTGTTTTACTGTATTAAGTGTTTATTAAAGTTTTTAATTACATTTTGCATTTGTGTGTTTCAGGGATCTTGTTTGTGAAAGAGGTGCTGTTGAAACTTTATGAGAGACTTTTATAAGAGACTCTATAGACACCCAGTATATCAGTCGGTCGATTCGTAGAACTTGTGTTCTGTTCCGCTGTTTTGCCTTCAATAATAAATGTTCGCAATACAGCTGATGTAGAACATAGCATATATTCTGAAAATAATAATAATAAATATAAGAAATGAGATTTTAGAAGAACAGTAATTAAATGAAATAAAATTGGCGGTTGTACAAATTGAATTGAAAAATTCTTTGAATAAAAAAGAACTAGGGAAAATTGGACTCGATGTGAAATTCGTTGTTTAAAATGCAAAATGAAAAAAATTTCAGTGGGGCATACATAAATGAAATAACTGAGAATTTTGTAGGAATAAAACAATAATTTAGAAGGAGTAAAATAAAGCAGAAAAAAATGAACTGTTTACCATCCTGGTAAAAATAAAACTAACAATAAACGTGTCAAATACGAATGACGTGTTAGTGAATGTGCAACACTAAAATGATAGTGAATGAGTTAAACAATCGGTATAAATAGAATGATTCACCCTGTAATCACCTTGCTGTCGTGGTGGTGAGGGGAGATGGAGGAGAGGGAGGGGGTGCGGAGAGCGAGGGGCATTTGGGGCATTTTCGTTAGTTGCGGTGTGAGGAGTTGCGTCGTCGTGCTGAGTTTCTGACGAAAATTCCGTCACGGAAGTTGCACCAAGAAAATATTTTGTTTGAATGTCTTCGAGTAAATGTTTTTCTTCCAAAGCACAGGTTCTAGTTAGTGTTAGTTTCAAGACAAAGTAATTAACGAAAATTATTTCCGAAATTACTCCAACGAGTTTGCATTTTCAGTGCACACGCCTCAGTAAAATACGTTGAAGATTGTTCTGAGAGGAACAATTGTGTATAAAAAATAAACTATTTAACCGTTTACAAAAATGTTTTCATCGCTCACTCCGAAATGATACATTCACTCGATCATCAAGAACACATGTTACTTTGTTATGACTTTTGCACACGTATAACCACACTGAAAAAAATAAGCAACTCTCAATAATCGTGCATGTGCGAACAACTGAAAATGTGTACCTAATTTTCCATAAATGCTGAAAAGGTAATCAAGAAATAGTGAACTGCACCTGCCGTACTATACATAGTATCCCAGTGTTACACAGCCCAAAAATATACAGACACAACTCATACTAACTCGAATATCAAGTCACGCATGAAAAATAAAATGATCAACTTATGTACGAAAAAACTATTTCTCTGCCTGAAAAATTGAAGTCAAATTTACCTTCTGCAATGTAATGAAATTATGATCATTTCCGTTAAAAAATACTTATACAAAAAATATATATAATGATAAAACATTTCCAGGACAAGGCGAAGTACGGGACTGAAAGCGATAAGAATCTGTTTATGGCTCTTTATGTATCTATTATTATGTTAAGTGGTGGAGACAGCACAGCATACCGCTACTTAATTGACTTATTTACTTCAAGTATTTAGTATTTGATGCTTACCAAGGTCATTGCGACGTAAATAATCCTTCCTTACAGGACATAAGAAAGACTTTTTAAGAACAGAAAAGATCAAACAGTACTTGCAACACAAATTTGTGGTACCAATTCCTTGTTATTTTAAACATTAACTAACATTTCAAGATGCAATTGAAACGACATGAGCGATGGAAACGTGTTTCTGTTCACTTTTAAAGATGCAAGAAAAATATTTATTTCTTAATTAAGAAAATGATAATGGAAACTATCCGCTTCGCGGAGAAGATTCATTGGTTAGAAATTGTCAATAAATTAATTTGTTTGTGTAACTATGATGTTTGTAAGGATTTATTGTGGCCACGATGTTGAAGTGTGGTATTGTGGCGTCACACTCAGATGCTGCTTGTCTATTGTCATCACAAGACAATAGAAAAAAGAAAAAAAGGAGGAGGAGCTGCAGTTGCCGCGACGACGGATTTAGATAAGTATGTAAATTGGATTTTAATTACAAGAAATGCGGCAGGAATACAGTACTGGTGTTGTTCCAGCACAAACAGTCGTAAGTTGTACAGCTGAATGCACCGGGGATGACCTTCATGTAGAAATGATCGTTGCTTTGGGACAAAGCCGAAATTTTCGACTTTGAAAAAATTAAATACATAGTATTATTTGAATGTCAATCAAATAAATGAAATTTTATTTTTCTGCAAAAGGTCTATCGTCGCACACTGCATGCTGGGGATGAGTCGTGAGTGCAACTGTGTGCCTTCTGATCGGTGATGACCAATAAAGAATTACATCACTACCGTTCAGTATAGAAGTATCAATCCATTCAAATCGCCCGAAACTTCTCATTGAATTAACTTACGGTTATTTTATAAAGCAGTATTACATCGCACTGGATATATTCCCAAGAGGGTCATAGGTATAAGTAATTCCTGCAGAGACACAACATACATGTTCTTCGAGCATCTCAGCTGTTATGTTCCCCAAGCCCCCAAACTTTCCAGATCTCCACGCCCTACTAGTTGCACTAGTGTTGCTGACTGACTGTCGTAAGCCTAAGGATCAGATGAGAAGGAGTTTCTCAGCATCATACCTCCAAAGAATTGTTTCATTATTCTATCTTGCAATAACGCGATCTATATGCTTCAGAGGTAGTCTATTTCTACCTGTACCACCAGTACATAGTCTACTGGCTTGTACTTCCTGTAGAGTACTGGCTTGTACTATCTGTAGTCCTCTGACTTGTACCACATGTAGATTCTGGCTTGTACCTGTAGTCTATTGTCCTGTGCCATCGGCAGTTTTCTAACTTCTACTACCTGTAGAATACTGGCTTGTACCATCTGTAGTCTGCTTGTACCACCTGTGCTCTACAGACTTTCCCACTGTACTCAAGTTTCAAAAGGAAGAGCCCATTCAATTTGCCATATCAGAAGCTTTACCTAATGCACCACGCAGCGGTATGCGAAGCAGCCTCAACATTGTCAGCTTTGAGGTGACTTTATAACTCATTTTTTCCCTCATTTCATTGAACAAAAAATCTTGCTAGCAGCGTTACGTGCTTCTACGATCTGTCACTCTAATTCCCAGCCTTTAATTGTCCGCTCCGACACTCAACAACATCGAGGTGCGACAGCGACACAGGAGTGCCCTTTGGAGGCACAGCCCGCACCTGCTGACGGCGCTGCAACAAAGGACATGGGCACAAAGGACGTGACTGTACACGCTGCTCGTGGCCGTAGTCATTGACGATAAATATGGAGTACCCATTGCAAAAACTCGGAGGAGAAAAATAGTGTTCGTGGTTTCTATTGTAAGTTCCCTACTGAGTTGTCAAAATCCAGCTAGGTAGAGAAAACGATGGTGTATTAGCGGTGAAATATTTTGATATCGATGATCATGAATGGCGACATAGAAGCAATTATTGTGTTACTCCTGTGTTTAGACATAATATGATGATGAAGAGATAGGGAAAATTCATCATGTTGACGCTGACACCCAATAAAGGAAAAATTAAAGCAAAAAAGAAAGAAGCTCGATATTCCTGTAGTGGAGGAGAGGAAAAGACGCAATTCGAGACACCAAAGTGTGGGTCGGAACACAGCGCACTTCCGGCGAGAAAAAATGCAAAATTTCCCTACAATGTAGAATTAAAGGCCATTACTATAAGTGTAAACTAAAAGCCATGAATATATAAGTACAATGTAAACCGGTGGAAATTTGGACTTAGCTGCATTTCATACAGAAAATATTAAGCAATACATTATATTCCATAAAAAAGAAAAGCCTTATTAGCTCACTTTGATCCTAATGAGATTCTAAATTTCATGAGAACGTTTGAGTTTTCAACTTGAAACAAATAACGGTTAATTAGTAGAAAATAATTGATCATTTCAGCCCACACTCAGTAGGAACACAAGAGGTAAACTGGAATAGCTTTCTTACACGCTGCAAAAACTGGAAAAATAGTGTACGTATACCCCCAGTAACTGCTCTCTACACAGACACAATCTCGCTTATCAACACGCCTTGTTATCCTACAGTAAAATAAATACGTACACGAACGCACCCTAAGAATTTCATATAATGTCATCACAAAAAGAGAAGCAAACGCCAATAAATTAACCAAGGAGAAAAAGTTCAACTCCTGCTTACAGAAAAAAGCTTCCTGCGTCTCTGTCGAGTGATTCTCTCTCCCGTCGTCTCTTCCTTTCCTGATTAAAGACCACCTGTATCAGGTGGTCTTTAAGACCACCTGTGTTAGGTGGTCTTAAAAAAATGCCTGAGCCAGATGGTCTTTAATCGACGTAGAGTAACTTTAGTAACTTTTCTAGAGTAACTTTAGTACCTCTTTCTTTCTTTTATGCGTTATTTTTATTCTTAGTAGCTTTTGCTTTTGAATTCTTTAACCCACTTCGTTCGTTATCTTCTATTGTGAGACCTTCTTCTTTTAAAAAATTGTTGTTTCGTATCTAGGAGCGTCCGGATGGGTTGTTTTGGTGGTCTTTTTGCTCGAGTGAATTCAGGTCTAAAACAAACGGGCTTGCTAATCTCTCTTATATGTAATGCAACTTTGAAAACGGAATTAAATATTTTTAAGCAACTGGCGTATGGAAACCAGAAGTGTGTGGTAACTGTCATTACGTCGTTCATAGTACCTGCAGATACCATAGGTGTATCTTCACTTACTACTCGTAAGACAACGCGTGGACGCTCAACCAGCATGAATTAATTAGAAGTAAACTTGCAGGTTGGATCACTAATAAAAAAATTCTCACTTTCGATCACGTTAAAGAGGCTGAGCCTAAAAAAATATCAACATTCTATGAGTGCCAGCCAGAATATTGGACACCTGTTTCTTCCATTGATTGGGCTCTTCATTAACAGTTAATAATATAGCAAGCAAGTTGAGGCACTGCGTTGTTCTTCATAGACACTCTAAAATACGAGTATATACTCGCTTGCTCTGTGAGTACAAGTTCGAATCGAACATTCATAAAAATCAACGTAACAGGAAACAGTTTTAGGAGCAAACGTTTTGAAACACAAAAACCTCGTACGAAATACCTAGGAAATTTATTGATTATTGTTCTATTATTCGAGTTTTAGCGATGTCATGCCCTCCATCGATAATTTTTTTAAATAATTTCAGCAGCTGCTGAGCCCAAATAGAAGACTCTGCATAAAATAACATTTCATTTTTTTTAATCGAATATTTCTACGTTTACTTAAAGAAGATACTAAATGAAACAGCGAAGTTGTTTAGTCCCAAATCAAATTCATAAGAAGAATTTTCTTTTAAATGTGCTGTGTGACACCTGCGCGTTACGAAACAAAATGCTCATAAGCGTATAAAGTTATTTATTTATTATTCTAAGTTTCTATCCACATCACTATCGGGTTCACCAGTGTGAATATTTTCTGCAATAATTGTAGATATAATAATACTAAAAACACATAACATGAAATCAATTAACAAAAACAAACAAGGTATTCATAAATTTCAGCTACGAAGAATCACTAACTATAACCAGAGCACATGCACAGATTAGCACTAACTTGTTGATGTACACTGAAATAAATTTATAAATTTGATATTCAGTTTTGAAATTAATGATCAGATGTTAACTTGATAATGGTAATTGATTATTAACTCCAAGTTTTTGATGACGTTTCAGTAGAACTACTATGCATTTGATACTCAAATTGACAACCCAGATATTAAGTTTTATCGAGCATAAGAATTTCTAAAGCCAAGTGAAATATAGCACACAAAAATGCTCGAATATTCTTGTATATATACGCGAATTGCAGTTAAATAATTAAAGTGAAGGTGTAGCGCGAGTGCATGTATCAGAACGACGCGCTCCACTCACTAGAAAATTCGAAGCCCGACTGGACGCATGAGCAAGCGAGTGCCTGGTGTACAACATCCAGCTGTTACAGTGCCACCTGCTGAGTTACTGAGAACTGGTGTCTACTGAGTAGCACCTGCTGAGTAACTGAGAACTGGTGTCTGCTGAGTAGCACCTGCTGAGTTACTGAGAACTGGTGTCTACTGAGTAACACCTGCTGAGTCACTGAGAACTGGGGTCTGCTGAGTAGCACCTGCTGAGTAACTGAGAACTGGTGTCTGCTGAGTAGCATCTGCTGAGTTACTGAGAATTGGTGTCTACTGAGTATCACCTGCTGAATAACTGAGAAGTACTGCCTACTGAGTAACACCAGCAGAAGTACAGCCTACTGAGTAACTGAAGAACACCTACTGAGTAAATGAGATATAGAGCCACACTCATTCACAAATCCTGTACACGCAAGCAAACAAAGATAAAGCGTCAGGTCGTACGCCTTCACAACGCACAGTGTAGTAAAAACCAAGCCGTTCCTTGATACTTTTTGAATTAAATTTATTTCCCCATCGACAATGCATGTGACGGCAAGAAGAATAAGTCAGCAGTTTCAACATTACGTAAACTATCGTAAGTGCTTACAATATTACGTATAATAACGTAAGTAGTAACAATATTACGTATAGTAACGTAAGTAGTAACAATATTACGTATAGTAACGTAAGTAGTTACGGTTTTTTTGGTAGAGAATGTATCTTTGCCCCTTTGTTAACCACAGTGCAAAAAGTGATACATTTGATGAGTTGGGGTGGCATTAGCACAATACATTTGGGTTTGTGCAGCATGTACGGCATGTTGCTTGTCAGGCAACTCACGTGGTCGCATCTGACCAGCACATACACAGTAGTGCATCGTGAATGAAATATTCCGGTAAAATAACCTATGCTAATCATGCTAGGCAATCCTCAAGCTGCTTGAGAATAAGTTAAGAAAAAATCTATCTTTCGTGCCATTGATAGTTTCTCAGACTATGAACTATTGCATGAAAACAAACTCTGATGTACTCACCTCCCCATCGTCTGAAGTCAGATATTTTGCAGCGACCGAAGCAGGAAAGTCCAATCCGACGGGAGGGCATGAAAGACAAAAGGCGTTTTTAATTACGTCATAATCAAACATGGCATTTTTACGTGACAGTTTCCTCACAGATTGAGACCGCGGAGTAGACGTCGGCGCAATCGGAAACCCAATAGAGGAGTCCGCAGAGGGACTGGAAACTGCTACGAAAACTGAACCTGCTGCTTCTAAGTCAACGTCACCACCAGAACGGGAAGTTAAAGATCGTTTTAGGAGAGGTCTTCTTGCGCCTTTCTGGCGTTCTAGAGTAAAATTATCGTCATCGTCGATGTTAGTGAGATCTTGTAAGACCAACGCTTCGTTTAATTTTTCAGCAGATGAAAACGAATGATCGGCATCCAGAGATCGCGCAGAACTTCGTCCAGTTTGAGGAGACGTCATGGAAGAAGTTTTGAAGCTGGTCTGAGTGTGGACAGTGTTTTTTTCTAGGGCTCCAGCCTTTTTTTGAGGGGATGATGGCAAACTCATAGGGGCTCTCATAGCATATCCCGATGTACTGTATCGAGGGATCCCAACGGTCGGGGCGAGTTTCTCATCTGAACCTATCGGAGAACTTGGATATCTTGGAAGTAGAGCCGAAGTCACAGGACGGAAGGCGTAAAGAACTCCTTGTGCTGGTGGTCTCTGGAATCGGAACTGATTGATCATTGAAGACGGCACAGGATAACGAACAAATGATGAAGGATGCCCAACCATTCTTACATCATACGGCTGAGGTGGTCGGTGAGTATGTAGTTTTGATGGAAGTCTAACTGCTTCGCTACGTGGTAGATGCCCGAAAGAATTTGACGGGTGCAGAAACGTCTTGGTGTCCTGCATTAGCACATCTGCATTCGCTGACATCTCGTCGAAGAAGCATGCTCTGTCACCCAGTGACCCAGGTTCATTATATTTCATCTGCCTTGGTAATGTAGAAGACTTCATAGCACCATGATTGCAGCAAGCGTCTGGAATATTATCCATTGAATCATACTCAAGGTTGTCCGTGTGGCTATCTTTTGTCTGTTGAACTTCTTGAACGACATCAAAGAGCGACTTTTGTTCTTGGCGATCTTCGGCAATCACTTTGTTGGCAGCGTGGCCTGGCTGGTTATTTTGTTTGTCTTGTAACTGGGATGCAGTGGTAGCAGATTCTATATTTTTTGATGACGTTTCATTATCCAATACATTCCCTCTCGCATTTTTTTGACGTTGGGAGTCATGTTCCGGTGAGGTTGTGTCTTGAGGTCTCTTTTTGGTTTTTGGCAAAGTTTCCATCATTGACTTAGCATTTTCAGTCTGCATTTTCTTCTCGTCTTTCTTGAACTCTTTATAGTTTCTTCCGGTCATCACAGACGGCATTGTCCTGCTGATGCTCTTGCCTGAAACGCTGTCTTTGACTTTAGCTTGCGCTAAGTTTGACGAATGGGTCACGTCATTTTTCAGGCTTCGGACTAAAGATTCCTCAAGACTTGAGGAGGAACTAGAGGGTTTCGCTCCAGAAGTTTCTCCTTGAGCCTTCTGACGTCTCATCGCATCATACATTTTGTAAATGAATGTGATCCACAAAAGCTCAGATAATTAATACTGGCCTCTTGAAAAACAACGGTCGCCAACTTTCTAATAGAAAACAACAACGGACTAGGCTGTTAGCCTTCATTTACTGAATACTCATTATATTCAGTTTACAGAATACCAAGTGAGAAAGTGTTTCACTCTCTCAATATTTTCACTGTTTTTTCTCCGCTAAGTTACTATACCAATTTTTTCAGAAATGCAAATATTTTTAGTGTTAGGGGTACGCGTAGTAAAATGGTCGGATTATTCTTGTGAGTTGGACTCTTAGTTTTCAATATGATTCCATACAACCTCCACGTTAACAAAGCTTCAGAATTTTTGAATTCATCAACACAACCAACAATCGTAACTAAATTTCAAAACTTTCCTTCCGTCTTCACCACAAAGGATGTTTTTTAAATAGAACTGAGAATTTCATTCGCATGATAATTCACTAAAAAAGTGGAAGCAATTTATAAAAAGGACGAATTTTCCTCAATTTTCGTGAATTTTGCTGAATTTTCATTGACATGAACTCTGAATTGCAAGACCCTCGGTATATGATCATTTATTTTGAAGTGAGGAAAGCTATGCGCTCAAGAAGACTGAAAATCGAGTACTGAACTACTGGACACACAGCACCTGCTTATATAGAGTTCTGCTGCAGGTCACTGCGACAGCGATGAACTTCTGCACCCTCACTGTGCCCTTCTCGTGACATTACGCTGAATGACAGCACCACCTAACTCATGAACACAACAATGCCCTGTTTCTCAGGACATGCAGGACTTTATGGGGCTGCTTGACACGTACTAGAACGGTATTAATGAATTTACATTTCTGTTTAGTGGTAGCAGATGGGTTCGTTGGAAGTTATGAAAAAAGGATGTAAAGAGTGAATATGGGAGAGGAAACAAAGAGTTCTTTAACTTGAAAATTCAACTACATAAGAGAATACATAGAATGTCTCTGCAGAAACTCAAACGGCAGCTACATTCATAATACTCATACATTCAATGTTTAATAGTGAACTCTAATGTAAAGAACAGTTCAGGCCTGCAGTGAAGTTTGCCATCAATGATCTATAATTCTACAACTTTTAGTTTGTAAGTCACTACGTGTACTCGTGTTACCTTCATACGTGACTTCATTACATTCATTATCTTGTTGTATCTCACTCAGTTTTTTTACATAATTGATTTTCATTAATTTTCTTCTTCTTCTTTGGTTTTCTTCTCAATATATTCCGTCATGTTTTTAATATTCATATCTAAATTAATCCCATTTTGAAGCTGAAGTATAGGTTTCGACATCTGACATAGTACAATAAAATGAGCAAAGAGCGTTCTCTTTCAATATATTATATTCCTTCAAAAATATATTAAAAATGTTTTTAAAGTTAAAAATGTTGTTTGATGTTGACTTTAGAGAGCGCATGAATCAGTAAAAACTTTATAAACGTCCTGCATAAGAGAAAATAGCAGTCAGGAACGAGCTGAGTGGTCCAGTCTTGGGTGCCTGTTGTGTCGCGAGCCATCAGCCAAAAATCACACACAGGCACCAGTATAGGGGTAAGATAAACAGTGTGTCTTGTGGTCATTGAATTTTGCAGTGAGTCGTTCTTTTTTAACTCTGGTTAATATTAGTCTCAGTTTATTCATTCATATCCACTGTAAGAAAATGCAGTTCATTGTATTTGAAGAATCGTAGATTGACTATGAAAAGTCTTCATTGGCTCTGAGCATTTTAGGGAAAGATTTTTGTTGTTAATTAAAGCACCAAGACAAGCTTGCTCACTGAGGGTTGTCACACAACTTCCGGCAGAAATTCTGCATAAACAACAAACAAAAAAAATCAAAAGCAATGAGATGTATAATAATCAGTATCAACCGGCACAAAAAGTCTCATTGTGCCGCAATTGCTTCCTCAGTGCCAGTCATTGTACCACTATTTTCAGCAGTCAACTCGTATCTAGGCCATGTTATCAGTAGATAAGGTACAGAATGAAAGTTCTGTATATATTCATGAAAATTGTTCAGTTAAAACACAATAATTCGTCGTAAATCTTTAATACATTGGTCTTTATAATAATTTAAAATTAGTCAAACCTGAAAAATGTATTTTATTTCATAGATCCTTGATTTTATCCCTTTCAAACCGTATAATTTCCACTGGTACTATCAAGTTATTAATAATTTGAGATTGGTTATCAATAATTTCAATACGTTGAGGCTGGTTATAAATTCGTAGTTGCTGGCCACAGTTAGTCTCCAAAGATTAAAGCCTTTGTTCTTGTTTGGAATTTTTTTAAAGGTTACGAAGACCAGAGAGCACACGAAAATATTGCTTTGCTCATTGTGCAAATGTGAATAAAAATAAAGTAGAAATAGAAGATACTAGTTTGAGAAAAGGAGACTATGGCTTAATACCAATAGATCGAAATTGAATATTACCCTCGGACGCACCCACCCTCTGGAGCGTAAGACTACGTCTGGACTCACCAATTCTCTGGATTTTATTCATTCTTGCAGGTATAAACGGCACCGAGTTACATCACACTTTGTGCATGTCTGCAGCTGCCCTCATAACGCCTCTGTGAGTTCACGCTTCTCCAAAGTGCCGGCCATTGTGACACTTATAATCCTTCCCGTAAGGGTACACCCTCTCTTCACTGTAGCAGATCATGAACTGGCTTAATACAGCATTCACAGAACATATTTTCAAAAGACGATACCCGTTTCTTAGTAGTTTTCAGCCCAAATGATTCCCAACTAACTCATAAATATGTGATAAAAATTTATTAGATCAA
Organism: Trinorchestia longiramus; assembly: GCA_006783055.1. Taxonomy (NCBI): domain Eukaryota; kingdom Metazoa; phylum Arthropoda; class Malacostraca; order Amphipoda; family Talitridae; genus Trinorchestia; species Trinorchestia longiramus. The sequence continues at coordinate 40,214 of VCRD01003293.1, read as the reverse complement.
ATAAATGAATTTAAAATTCTCTTGAAGCTGGCTCTTCAACGATTTTTTTATACAAGGAAAATTTAAATGAATACGACCGCAGGGTCCCATAAAATCTACGGTAAAGAATCATCAAAGATCATGGCAAAAATTTGTTGACTTAATATCAGTGCTACATTTTGCATTGAAACTATAAAAATCACAAAACCATGTCGAATTTTGATATCTATTCCAGGCTTTCCAGCCTGCTGCTCCAGCAAAGACGTGGAGGGAGGTAGTGGGTAATCGATCGCTGGAACAGAATGGCAGAGCTGGGGGGAGGAGGTGGGGGAGGTTTGGCGTGAGGAGGTGAGGGGAAATATTGTATGGGGGAGGAAAAACGAGGGCAATATATGAGGTGGAAGATATTTAAGGCGGAGGAAGAAATTATGGACTTTGTTTCACTGGGTGCGGTAAGCGAAGTGGACTTTTTAATAATGTGTTACGTATAAATATTTTTAGCCCCTACAATCCCCTGGTCCAATGTATTGGACACCCTTTAAAATGTTTGTAAATAATAAATCTGACCCAATACGAGCACGGGAGTCACACTGTCCTGTTTATTAGAAGCGTTTTAAACGCGGATTTTTTTTTGCTGAACCCATATGGTTTGTTTATGAAGATGAATAAATTTTTTCGACAAAAATGATCGTATTTTTAGGCCGTGACTAAAGGAGTTAATATACGTACATCTCGTTGCGCTGTCAGCAGATGTTCTTACAACTGCTCTCAGTGAAGTTATAAGCAAGAAATTAGAGGTATAATAGTAGCTAATAATATTTTTTAGACAGACTTCGGTGGTATTTCACATATTATTTTTAAAAAATTTAAATTGATTAGCTTCGATCGAAATTTTAACCAAATCATTGCATTTTACAGAGTTACCTGATGGAAACTGTACCAATGATTTGGTATTTGGAAAGAGGAATGGAAACCTAACATTGCATAATAAAAAAGAATAATTTTATACCACATTTTTGAAGAATGCGCTCTGTGTTCCGCCTTATGAAACGACATATTGTGTGTGAAAACGGCAACCAAAAAGGAAGTTTCTTTCAATTTTTCTCCTTCTTAGAATATGCTTATCTTTCGTGAAAAAAGAAAATGTTATCCCGGCAAAGAAGTCAATTGAATTTTTCCAATGAAATGTCAGTTAACCATTAAATCGTTCTTGTGGGCTCCCAGACAAATGGCGTAGAATCATAGGATATAGTAATGGTAGAAAATATTTAAGTTTCTTGGCGTTAACATAAGCATGAGAATAACAGACCAGAATTATTTTTGTTTTGGTGGTGATAACCAGGATTCATGATGTTCTCAGCGGCTAGGAGTATCATCATCAGTCTCAAAATGCTAGCATTCAGAAACTAAAGCCTGGTAACAAAGCATGTACTTCATCAGAAATAAAGTTTTATCTTTGTTTTTTGTCTGAATATATTAAAATGTACGACAAGATTGTTGCCTAGATAATACTAACTCAAACCGATGTGATCCCAATGATATGAAGTTAGAAAGCACGGCTTCAAATGGATTACCTAACAATAGACTGTACATTCCAAAAAGCCTTACTTATGTATGTAATACCTTTTTCAAGATCTGAAATTGAGAACGGTAATATGTGATATTGCAGTATGCATCTAAAATGGATAACGTCTCTGATATTGTATTTTTACAAAACCAGTTTCGAATCTTAAGTTCAAAAAATTCCATGTAGTTCAAGTTGGTGCCTTATATATCTTTGAGCGTGTTGGATTTTTTGCTACGACTATTGTTGAAGAGAAGTTGCTATGTATATATATATATATATATATATATATATATATATATATATATATATATATATATATATATATATATCATATATATATATCATATATATATATATATGAACTATAGGTGAGTATAGGATTTTTGATTATATCATCTATGCATGGAGCAAGCAAGAAAGCATTGAGCTGTCCTAGTGCAATGCTCATTAGCCGTCAATTACACGCACTATGTCATACTGATACTCATGTCATACTGATGTTCATGTCATACTGATGCTCATTATTCATGGTGCAGTCACTTAGAGTCTAATGTGCCTCTGCAAACCAGTAAAATATCCTTGGCGTAGAGAAGCTTTTTTATAAGTCACGCTGGAACTCTTTTAGAGAAAGGTTCTCTGAACCCATGTTACTTTTGTAGACTGGAATGATGAATTAAGGAGACAAACTCCTTCGTATTATTTGTCCTCACGGGTTACGATGATAATATTTGAATCAAGACTGAACAAGAGATGACTTTATTCTTTCGTACATGTAATTATAAATCGGTGTACAAATAGTGTAACAGTTATCTCTAGGGAAATTTAGCATGGTATGAAGGTCTCTTTCAAAACAATATCAGTACATGACTCGCAATGAAGAGATTACATTTTTTCATTCCATCAATCAGGACGTACGAAATTAATTTTTGACGCACAATAGTTTTTGGTAGGCAAAGTGGTCCTTGCAAAGAAATATAGCCTGCAAAAACATTTCAGCTTCGTCGTTTTCATTCTATAAAAAATTATAATGCAAATTGTGACTACCCCTATCAAATTTACTTAAGTTATCAAGCCAAATTTAATATATGTGCTGTATACGTAAATGAATAGATCCTTTGTAAGTGTACAGCAGTATCCCTAAATATTTAGTTTTCTGTATCAAGATATATTTAGTTTTCTCTGGGATTTAAGAAACTTGTTCAATAGTCCCTAGAGTACAGGGTGCGGCAACATAACTTCCTTTTTTTCAAAGGAAAGCACTTTGAAAAAAGGAACTTATGATGTTTCCACCCTGGAGTTGTCCAATTAATTTTATTACACTCCACTGAGAATATAATTTGGCATGCTATTATTAAAATATCAATGCTTGACATTATATCAATAACTAATTTTAATAGCCTAGTTTATATTCTATTTTGTACTTTAAATCTTACATTTTAAGAATGGCCTCTATGTACTCCCTCGTTGAACGAATATTTTTTGCTGCATAAAAGGTTGTAAACCAAAACTCTTTATTCTAACATATTTTATTCAATGTCACCCAAAAGTGGATTGACTCTCTCAGTTGTTGACTCTAACAGTTGTTGGAAGTAAATCCACTTCCATACATGAAGGAGGTTCTGAGTTTTGCAACAATTGTTGCTGCAAATGCATTTTAATTTTAAAAGTCATTCAAGCATGATAATGAGTTAGGCAGAGGCTGCTGTTGAATATATGAATAGGAAATTATTTTGCAACTGCCCTCATCCAGTTTGAGTGAGCTCTGGTCTTGCAGCCACGACACGAGCGCCAGAACCGAGGCTATGAGAAATTTCCACCGCTGATGTATGCCCTCCAGCTCGCATTAGAGTAGAGGGTACACAGTTACTTCTATGCTTTAAACCTTACCCCGTACCCCGTAATTATGCCAAACATGTCATAGCAATTATTTATGTTTATATCATCCACTGTGTATTTATGTTTCTTTTATTACCTTATGCAGAAATAAAACTTGATTAAATAAATACTGAGTATAATTATAAAACTTGCTAGTACCTCCTGCCGTCAAAATACTATAAAATACTTAAGATAAGTTACCCTTTTCCATATCTTATCTATAACATAGAAAATTATGTGCTTCGGAACCATGCAAATAGTGATGCACTGTCATGTGCTAGATCTATGTTTACTACATACTAAAGTTAATCAGTTTCTCAAAATACGTAACTTTGATAATCTTTGTAATATGTGATTTTAAGTGATGTATTTTAGTAAGCTGTTGAAGTGAAATATTTTTCACTGAAATTTAACTCAATTGCTGTATTAGTACAAAATAAATTTATTATCAGTCTTCAATGTGTTAAAATATATCTTTTTGCCTAATGTAACTTCATGGCGAAAACATGCAACCCCTTAAATATTTGCACATTGTTTCTATCATAGACCACTTTTCACTACATATTAAATTTTTAAATATTTCAGGTACTAGTTATGGACTACTAATAAAGTAACACCACCAATCTGCATTTCTTCTGCCCTCACCAAACGTAGCTTTCCCAGCTTACAGTCCTAACCCAACACTACAATAACAACACAGAGCTGTGACGTACACAACTAGTACACATAATAACAACACAGAGCTGTGACGTACACAACTAGTACACATAATAACAACACAGAGCTGTGACGTACACAACTAGTACACATAATAACAACACAGAGCTGTGTATGCACCAGAGTAGGCACAATCTACGCATGACTTTACAGAGCTATGTGATGACGTCAGCAAAGTTGCACAATCTACTCTGCGACAACTTTCTCGAGAAAGAGAGGTAACCTCAAGCAGACAGCTCCTCAACACAATGGAGGTATTTGAAAGCAGGGCACGGAGTCTGACTCTAAAGTGTCCTGACATCTTACATAATTGACCACAAGTATTGAGGTTAATCACTTCTGTTTGGCACCTGAATAATTCGATCGTTTAAGTGTTTAGTATATTATCAGCCATCCTTCCTCGTGAGTCCTTCCCTTAGCCGTGTCTCCTATTTATACTTGCTGCATGTCAGTCTATTTAAGTACAAATGAGTGGCTTATGAATTATGTCAGGGGAAGGGATTTCACGAGTTATAATTTCTAGAACAACTGATGAACCTCATGACCAGTTCATAAAAGTTCATACGAATCTTCAAGTTTTCTCAAAATCTTTCGTACGTTAGCACGATCTGTTTCTTTTATTGAACCAGTGTAAATGGGGTGACCTTCGGTGATAAGATTTTATCTGTCCTTTTTTTAGTAGTATAATTTTTGTATTGTTTTGCATGGAAATACGGCGTGCGTGAAACATGTTGTAGTAATTTCAGTTCCTAAAACTCCAAAACTATCAATATTGCTGCGTGAATTGTCAATACATCTCTTCCGTGAAATTTCCATTAGTTCGGAAAGAACGTCATGATCACCAGCCCGCGTAGGTGTCCTCACCTACTGACCTGTGCGTGCCCCACCCAGTGCATCCTACATCAAGGCGGGAAGTAGATCGAAGGCCAGCGAGCTTCAACTTGAGATCGGTATTTGATATCAACGATGTCACACAAAAAGAGATGTGAAATTGACCTTGTGTCGCGCGACTTTGTCCCCAAAAAATCAGCGTTGGAGCCAGATTACAGCTCAGATTACACTCCTCAGTAACTGCACTAATTTCAGTAATCATTAATTGTAGTTTCAGGTAAAATTAGTGGGGTCAATAACCTATACTGATAGTACTAGTAGAAGCAACAGAAATTTCAGTAGCAGTATCAATGGTAACAGTAGTATTCATGGAGGAATTTCACTTAATTCGGTATCCTAATTTTTTCATAGGTGGCTTCCAGCCTCACCAGCTGTCGACCCAACAGAGGTAAATTCTCCTGTATCTGCTGGAAAAAAGGTAAAGCTTGAATAATAAACAAAAATGGCTCGTTTGATGCAAAAATATGTTTGTATGCACACAAAAATTCTCCGTAAAATATACATATATATGTATAGATGTCTGGATGAACACAACGATGATTCGTTTTAAAGATTTATACGAAATTATGATGGTCAATACCCGACTTTGTTTAGGTCAATTTAAAGATAGATTCTGAGAAAATTCAGTAGTACTTTGTCAATGAGTCTTTCTCTGTTCAATTGATGAAAAAAGTCCTCATATTGCAGTGTGTTTACAAAAAGACCATTTTATTTTATGGTGTAATTCTACCTAAAGTAATTAAATTTATTAATAAACATGTTACTTCCCGATTTTCCATCAACTGTTAGTTAAATTTTTCAGGTGATTAGCCATTTTTGTCCTGAAAAACTCAGAAGAGCAAGGAAATTTAAGCACGCCAGCACCCCACAGCTACACTGCTGGTGTGTACTGGAATTTGCAAGATCAAACATCGTTGCGGCAGCGCAACGTGGTTCCAGATTCAAGTCCCGTATAGTTTCACCAGGATCCAAGTTCGCCTAAAAATTATGCGCTTTGTGTCATTAAGAGCTCCGTAAGGCCCTTTGTTTTTAGAGGGACAAACTGTTGCTGCTCAAAGTTACCTAAAGATGTTGATTGCTTCGATGTGTCCACAATTAGTTGCTGGGGGTGTTGACTTTTTTCCAGCTAAATGGTACTATGTTGTAGTAGAGTCTCAATGTTGGCAGATTTCTGAATGGGTACCGAGCAAACAGCTGGATTGGTCGAGCTGCACGAGATGATCAGCTGTCCAACACGTGGCCCACAAGGTCATCAGACCTAACTGTCTGTGACTTCTTTCTTTCGGGGTACGTGAAGAACACAGTTTACATGTTATCATAACCTGCAACCTTGAGGGTGCTGAAAAATTCGATTACTGAAGCAGTTTGAATGATCACACCAGATATGTTGTAAAGAGGCTCGTCCAAATTGGATTATAGCATTGATTTTTTGACCAGCAACTAGAAGAACGCACATTGACTGCCTTTAATATTCTCTGTTATGCGGCTTGAAATCAAAAAGTGTTTTGTGGACATAGAGTATTTTTCCAAGTTTGAATTACATAGAAAATAACACTCAGATTTAAACTTAAAGTTTGGTTCAAAGTTTACTGACTGTCTAAACCGATGTCCTTCGAAAGTGTGATGTCGTATTTGAAGCCTTCATATTTGAACACAGGCAAAGATAATAATGCGTGATCCAGCAGCATACTGACCCTAATCCTTGTTTTCCACCTTGAATGTGTAACCATAATTTTATAAGCAATGGAATGAACTCTGAAACGTTTAAAGACACTTGATGACTAGAGTCCGAAACAACCAAGGTCGAATTTTTGGCCATAGTCCACGTCGCCCCTGATCGTCCTTCCTTGTTCCATGAGGCTGAGCAGGTTTTTCTTTTGCATCAAGAGATTTTTTGTTCTTATTACCTCATATGCCAACCTCACGAGCGCTGCAGGACCTGGCAACGTTGCTGGGGTTTGGCAACCCTCATGTCGAAGCTCAAGGTGAGATATTTGTTGAAACCCAAAAACATGTATACTTAGTTAGGCTAACAACCCTGTAATTTACAATCAGTAAGATACTTTTTATCTATGAAATTCCTAAATTTTCGTCCCTATGATGTAGTTTGACTGTTTTGTGAGATGTTGTACATTCATTAGCAGCCACACAGCAAAACAAAATTTGGAAAATACTAACGAAAACAATTATGCAGCTAAAACTATAGGATATTATTTTTCAAGAAATATTAATCTACTTCAGACGAGTTCATGAAGCGAAGGCTTAAAAGTCTTGCCATCAATATATGCAATTCGAGAGTTTGTTACGAAGCATTTAACATGCAGTTTCTAATTCAGTAAAAAGATTACAAAACTCAATAACGCAATATTTGTCCGATTTGAGGCAAGAATTTCTAGGATGGCTTAAGGCTTCAACGAACAAAGTTTGTAATTGCAGTAGACGAGAAGGCAACATGAAGCTTGAGGGACATTGCATGTGTTCAAGCCGAGGATGGTAAGTTTAGCTGGTGTGTAACTAGTGACAGTCTTTTGTAGCAACCTGAAATTGCTGCCACGAGCTTTACGAATCTGAAAACCCAGTAAGCTTTTTGTATCATTTTGCAGTGTTTTCTGAACAATCTTCTCTCAATGTGGCTGAATATGATCTGCATTACGAAGAATTTCGGTGAGAAATCCGGAGATTTGAGGAGACTTCCTTAAACTTCTTCCTGAAGAAAATCAATATGAAGAAGAAAAAGAAGAAAATAATCATGAAATTCACGATAATGATGATGATAATGGTAATGAAGAGGAAGGAGAAAAAATAAACACGAGAAAAGCGTTAGTTTGGAGAGAGAGTACGCAGTATTGGCTCATAAATTATTGTAAGACCACCAGCTTGGTCGACTGGTGAGCGAATCTGCTTGCAAGCGGAAAGACCCGGGTTCGAATCCCGCTGCCGACATGGTTGACGCGGCTAGAAATACGGCATGGGACTTGGGTAAACAACCGAATAATTATCGAAGTAATTATCCGACCCAAGAATGGGCCAGAAGGTTCGTTCCTATAGCCTCATTCTATTCTATTCTATTCTAATTCATACACGAACTGCACAAAAAATCTCTTCTAGGATCGCACTTCGTAACTTTAGCAGAATGTTTGATCAATAACTGGGAATGAGGTAAAAAATTACGGACATCACATAATAGTTTTAGAGTCATAAATGCAGTATTTCGGTTTGAAATTTAGCGGAGGTTCACTTACTACATTCTTTTGGGACTTCGGTATTGTCGGCATGGGACTTCGGTATTGAACCAAGAATGGGCCAAACGGCTCGTTCCTATTGCCTTATTCTATTCTTTTTATGTTAAAGTTTTTATTGTCTCATGAAAATTACACGTAAGGTGAGATACAGAAGTAAAAATATGCAAAACTGACGTTTTTCCTCATGTTTATTTCTATTGTTAAAAACATATTAGGGCAAGAGAGCCTCCTTGAAGACAACAGAGTTGAACTCTTTATGAATTTATTTAAACTTATACATTAATTTGTATAACTTGATGTTTGAAAAATTTATTCGTACACCCAAACTCAGTACATCAATAAATTTTCTAGTACTGGACGCAAGAACCGTATAACCTATTTGAAATATTTATAAATATTCCTTCAGGTCCTTCTAGCTACGTCATTTTGTTTCGGTCCGTGCTATAAGTTTCAGTATGCACAATTTTTTCTTTGCGTCAATGCAACATTGGGACTCTCTTATGAAAACCTATTGCTAAGATCAAAACTTGAAAGGAAACGGCGGATCATTTTTTGCTGAATAATTTGTGAAGAAAAACGCTCAAAAAACTTGAACAATATTCTACGTGTCCTTGATTCTTGAGGTGATCGACTAGACGATATTAGATTAGTGTAGAGATTTGAGTATTTGATAGTTGAGAGGACATGCGTGATTCTGTCCCAATGTCTAAGAGAAAAATGCAAGTTTGAGAAAAGGAACAAGTCATGCAAGTACATCACGGTGGTGGTTGTGATATTTAGTTGCGAGTTTCTTCTATAGTGTAATACCAGGTTCGAGTTAATGGGGTTAAAGTTAAGGAGTCGGGGAAATTAGACAATTCTTGACTCTTCTCAAATAATGCGAGTATTTAATCTGGAGTTTGAAGCTAAGGTGTTTGGTAGAGCTAGACAGCCCTCAACACATTACACATGAAGCAGGTGTATTTATTTTCTTTCGGCAGACAAACGCTCGTGTAAAACCGTGGTTAAAATTAGATGATGTGAATACTGCGGAAGAGAATTCTCTCACATGTTAACACTATTTTCAGGAGTACATTTTTTTGAGTGAATAAAATGCTTTGAAATGATAAAAAAACTGGAAGAAACAGCATGGTATCGGTGGGCAAAAAGAAACAATGTAATAAACAGCCCCAGACAAACCCACAGAACGTGTATCAACGTATAGTACTCTACTCCTGATAGTTGCTTTATGTGTTGGAAAATGAATTGATGTCCCTGACTTTCACACATCTAGAACCCAGTAGTAAGGGATTATTTTACTATATTTTTCCCTTCACAATCTTCGCTCGGTTTTTATTTATAGGATGACCTACAATATTCCAATGCAGTTGTTTAAAACACCCGCTGGAAGAAGTTCCGGGGAAATCTTAAGGAACTTTCTAAACTTAGAGTAATTTCTGAGCGGGAATAATGTTATCCAAGTTTGAACATTTCAAAATATCACAGAAAAACAAATGAGCTGAATATCAAACGAGATAAATACAGTAAGTCAATCTGACAAATTTTCTTGTAATACTCATTTACACTAATCCAGCTCTTTACCTTTGACTATTGCTTTACCTTTCCTGCGAGGAAAACACAAATAAATGATTTGTGAAATGATTCTCAAGTCCACACGATGATGGATGTTTTATTTTATGTTGTGTTCACACGACTAAATAGGCGTTCTTTCGTAAAACTATTTTGAACGATGCATTGAGAGAATAAAAGCCTATTCCGATATATGGCAGTATACGAAAAGATATTCATTCATGTAAGGGTCCAACAAATGAAGTTAGATGAAAAATAATAAAGGAAAGCGAGTAAAAAAAACTTTTGTACATTCGCGTACCTCGTCACTATTTGGGCTGTGTTGTGGTTGACTGCGTAGCGAATTGCAGCCAATCAGGGTTTTGTTACGTTTCAATATAATTGTCCAATTTTAGTTACAATCGAACAATGAATACAAGCATCGAGAAAATATCCTTCCAATTGCTTTTGACGTCCATTAAAAGATATTCGTGTAACCTGTACGTAAACAATAGAGAAAATTGAGTGCAAAGTATACGATCGCGGTCCATTGCATCGCATTGATCCCTGAAATTAAGTGTGAATTTAAGTCTAAGAAATATATTTAAAGTATTGGTGCGATATCCGTTATGAAGTGCTATCTCTCATTACTGCTTTGACGTCACACCGACGTTTTGACCTGCGTCATGTCTCTAGCGCCTCCTATCATTTTGGTATATGGAAACCATATAATTATATGCTCACTCACGTCACACATCCCTGCGCTCTATATTGTCTTTCTTTAATTGTATTATTAATCTGACGAGGAGGAAATAATGAAATTTAACTCCGACGCAATTATCTGCAGGGGAATTATGTTATTAAATTGTAAAATATCTTAATAGAATAGAATAGGATGTGGGAACTGGAATAAACCGGTTGACTTATTCTCAGGTTGCTACCCAAGTCCCAAGCCGTCTAAGGTTAAGGTGCTAATCACGTACAAGCAACTTAATCAGTCACAATCTTCATAATTACATACAGAATATACACAGCGACTACTTTATTCGTACAACCACCAATGTTCAATACTTTAAATAAGTTCTTTGAATTTAAAACTCTTATGATTCCATCTATTTATATGCTGTTCATTATAAGAAAAGGAATTTAAAACTCACTTGTAAGAATCATGTATATAATCTAACAAATTTACCATAAATGTCATGTAAAAAATGAATCGATAAAATTCACACTATTAAAATCGTCGCATTGCCATGGCATATCCAGGCAATCAATTCGGTCATAAGGAAGCCAAACGTCGCTAATTTATTTTAAGTTGTGAATGTGAGAGAATCTCCCTCGTCTATTTTCATCACAATTTCTAATGCACGCGCGTGACGCAAGAACAAGTCTCTTAATCAACTGGTTTGGTGAAGCTCTGCAAGTTTTTATCTCTTAGAGCTTTTTAAACGTTGTTTACTTGTGCACAAACTGCAGCGCTGACACTTCCTAGTGCAGAAACGGTTGAGCTTTTTTAGCCTTGTAAAGCTGATTAAGTTTTGAGGCAGTTTTATGTTTGTAAACCTGGCACTACCTGTATTTTTGCTACTTATTAACCTGTTTAAAAGCATGTGATAATAGTAGCAGTTTTGATGAGCAGGTGACAGAGGTGGGCTGTTGGAGATAGAGCAGCTTGCAGCGACGGTTTTTGAGTTTGTTAAAGGGATCCCGTCTGGTTTAAAAGGGGAATATGAGCTCTTAAGAAATTCCATGGTCATATAAATCATATGTCTTTGCAATTTATTTAGAGTAAAAAGTTATTAAAAAACGAATACTTGTGAGGATAATAGAGATGACTATCAATGTTTTATTTACAGATACGTTCATTTAAATTTTTCTCAGTTACTTGAAAAAAAAGAGGCAAACTGAAGAAATTGTCCAGAGGAGCAACCAACTCTAAGTGAACTGGCTGCATTATCCAAATTTTTCCGAAGAAAACTCATAGAATTGATTTTGTGGGCTCTCAGAATTTATTATTGTGGACACCTTAGGCAGAGTTTTTAAAATGATGTACGAAACAGAACTGGTGTAAGAAATGTAGCGAAGGCTTCGATGGAAACTGATCATGGTTGAAGTAAAACTGAGAATTCAAATATCTAAATATTGGAATGAGTTGTGTTCTAATTCCCTTCTGTCCAGCCCTCACTTCCAGCCTAGTTGAATTTCTGACTAATAGATTACCTCCATGATGAACCCATTACTCGAATCATGATTAACTGAAGTGATTTGAATTTACGTCAAAGCATACGCTGTTTGTTTGATTTTGAGGGTTTACTCGTTCATCTCTCCCTTTCAAAAAAATTTCTCACTTTTAACCAGGTGTCAGCTTTTACAAAAAGTCCTATCTGAATGAGATCCTGTTGCAAGTGTTTTGGATAAAAAGGATGTCTCGAGTCAGTAGCTACAAAAAATTTCTATTCGGTGGCAGTTTTATGTTTTTGTTTGATCAGTTTTTGCTCAGTTTGTTGATGTATGGGTCGACCTGATGCAGAAGAGCATAGTGATCTGGGTCAAATTATAGCCGAAGTTCGGTGTAGTCATGAACACTTGGATCAAATCAGACTTGTTCTAGAGTTGTTGGTTGCATATGTACGCTAAGTAAATGTACGCTGGCACCTGTGTTCCTGTATTTCGTACATTAGTGTTCAAATTAAATGATATTATGCCTCTGTTCTGCCACCAAAACGCAGGTAGTATACAGGGAAGAATTTTTGCAACGGTTAAAAGACTGGTCCTCAGTCAACCACACTATTTTTTTTGAGCCAGAGATAATGCCAAAACTTCTATTTAAAGCACAACAGGTTTTTTAGCATATCCCTGTCACGTCATACCTCTGTTCCTCGGTTCTCATCCTCACTCTCGGGCAAAACAACATTAAAGAAAACCAGGTCCAGTTCAGAAATGTGTTAAAAATTAGTTGTCCATCCATTAATGATGTCTGTTTCATCCATTTACGTTGTAATTAATGTAAACATTTTTGAATCATTGGTTGTTAAGAACATTGTCTTGCACGCAACTCACATCCCCTCACCCCCATCTCCCCTCACTTCCCTCAGTTCCCTCTCCTCCTTCTGCAGTGTCTGTATTCCAGAGACACATTCCGATTAAAATAACCAGGTGCGTACAGCCCACATGGAGAAGCCCAGAGAGAAAGAAAGAGAGAAATGGAAAATGAGAGATAGAGACGTTCGTACCCTCTTCGTGATGAATGACTGCAGGTTATAAAGCAAGGCTCCACCTCATGTCCCTTGGTCTTCCAAAAACAGGATCTCACCACAATTTATAACTACTTGCATGCATATGATAGTTCTTTTTGCATTTCGTACTCTATCCAAGGAGTGTTCCCTGATGTATTTATGTATAGTTCTTTGCAGAAATGTCTTCCCATGAGGTAAGCTCTGTCTATCACAGCACCTGTTAACAAAACTGCTAAGCCAACACCCACAAGATGATTGATTATTTTCTGTCGGGACTTAGTGCCTTGTATTATAAACTCTTGCATTGTGCATCGGCTAATTTTCTTGTTGAATTGCCAATCTTCTTGTTTCATGAGTAACTTATTGTTTTATGGCTATTTTGATGTTTTATGGTCCACTGCTTGGTTTTATTGTTAATTTCTTGTGTTTATGGTCACTGCCTAGTTCTACAACTTAATGCCTCACGAGTATTTTGAAGTATATTATGATTTTCTTGATTATTCTCTAACATCTTGGCTCTCATAATTCTTCATGTCATAAACTACTCTGTAATATTATAGCTAACAGGATATAATATTACATAATATTCATTAGAAATAATAGTATATAAAAACATAACTTGTGTCGCCCACTCGTTAAACATATCACCTCACTTACACACGTTTGATATTCTAATTTTGCTCCAACATTATATGATATTTGTACTATTCGCAGTTCATTTGACCGTCCTTTTCCTATTTTAGAAGGTAATGATCCCACTAAATTGCAGTTAATTCAATTCAATAAATGAATTAGACTAAAAACTAAGATTACATTGCAAACGGCGGTTCTCCCACATGTTTAATCATCCCATTTCTTTTTATTGTTTGCACTTCTGTGTAACACAAACATAAATGGTTTAGGATAAATATAGTACATACATATTGTATATACATCTCAAAGCGCATTTCAGATTTCACTGTGTTTGTTAAACACGAGACATACATAAGTCATTCAAATGCAGGTAGTAACGTAGGAAACTTGCCCAAAACCTGTTCTGTGCGCAACCATGCCTGAGTCCAGTCTGTGCGACCTCGTGTCTGTTGAATACGCAGACTCTGAAACCAAAAGTCATGAGCACTTGCTGTTGACTTTGGTTCTAGTTTCAGTATAATATCAGTCAAATTCGGGTCGCATTACAGTCAGATTTGAATCAACTTTCATTTAACTTTGGGTCTACTTTGAGCCTACATTTAGTCAGCTAGCGTTCCACAATAAATCTACTTGGGTGACTTCGGGTCTACATTGGACACCCTTTGAGTTTGTTTCGAATTAGTCTAGTGTCCACTTTGAACACATTACATTTTTGTCAACTTGGATGAGATTTGGGTTATTTTTAGCTCACTTTTTGGCCTATTTGGAGTTACATTTGGCTTCCTTTCTGCTAACTATCGGGTTCCTTTTAAACTGTTCGTGGGTCACCTTTTAGTTAATTGTGGGTCAACTCTGCGTTACTTTCGGTCTACTTTCGGTCGAACTTGAGTCGGAAATGCGGGTTCGTAGATGTACCGATGCATAAAGATCGTCATTCTTGGGTTAATAAATTCATACAAACAGCTGAAGGATGCATACTTCCAAGCCATACAAACAAATTCCGTTTATGTGTCATGTGGCTCTACCAGCCTTTACGTTAACCACTGAAACCTTCATTACGTAACGAAAACATACACATCCAATAAAAAACTATTCCACCGTATAAATTATGAAAAAAGTAAGATATTATCGCAGCACAAGTCCATTCGTCTGAAGAATGGATGTGTTGGCTGTGCAGCGGTCACGCCGCGGCTGCCCACCACGTCTTGTTCTGTAGCAGCAAGTCTCTTGTTGCTGCCGCCACGCTATTCTTCTTCTTTCAATAATCGTAAGCTTAGTTACGTGGCGTAAAATTTAACCTGCCTCAATAGAACTTGGGATGTAGAAATGAATATATATTTTTAATCTTTCAGAGTTATATCTTAGACCGTTCGAGAAGCTTACAGGCTCCTTCTACGTTTAGGTACACTTACTTATTTCATTTTCGTTTACTTATAAATACGTACTCGGTTTATGTTTTCTAATGTTTCTGTAATTTGCGTAGGAACAGACACGCACGAAAAGAGTCAATTGTAAAACACCTTTCTTAATTCACCGCGAGTCCAACAGTGTACCAGATTATCTTATTTACCCTGAGCATTGCATTCCCACGCACTCTGGAACAAGTGGAACAAGGGGAATAAGTGGAACAATGGGAATAAGTGGAACAAGTGGAATAAGTGGAACAAGTGGAACAAGTGGAACAAGTTTGTGCCTCAAAGAAAAGCGTAAAACCATTTCAATGTTGTGGGGCGAGCGAATGTTGTTACAGCAGACTTGGTGAAATGTCGCCAATGCCTTTATTTTTTAGTAATGAACACCAGAGGCATCAACGACCAGCTGTATACCAAAACTCATTAAAACTCATCACTCATCAAAACTCAAACTGTCACGAAATAACTAAGGGAGGCCATACAATAAACTGATACGTAGATTTTGGGCTGAAATTATGATATAAATTGCTGCTGCCCAATTAGAGCACTTACACGCGTCAGTTTACCTCAAAGCGGCATCAGTTTTTATATTAAAGCATTCTACATACTGCACAGCTGATAATCAGACTTCAGTTTTTTAGAAATTCTATATTGAGAAGCCACAATAAAAAGTAGCTCTCAAATATATCCACTTTTTATTTAGATGGTTCTCTGTTTGGGGGAAATTGGCCATAAAACTTCACTCGCATCTCTGCCTGTTAGAGACGAGACGGATCAGTATGGTTATGGTGCTGGTTGAGGGGTTATGGTGCTGGTTGAGAGGTTATGGTGCTAGTTGAGAGGTTATGGTGCTGGTTGAGAGGTTATGGTGCTGGTTGAGAGGTTATGGTGCTGGTTGAGAGGTTATGGTGCTAGTTGAGAGGTTATGGTGCTGGTTGAGGGGTTATTGGACTGGTTGATACGTCTGTTAGATGATCTTAGGCAGGGGGCAAGCAACATCTTAGCTTACTCTTCGGTAAGCTGAGCTATGCTGACCGCAACCAACATTGGTTACGCTGAGGTAGGTAGCTCGTTCGAATTCCCGTCGAGAAATGCTAAATTCCCAAGGCACGCTGATGAGGACAGACAGTATCAGGGTGCCTCCTTGAATACAGCTCGGAAATCCTATCTATTGCCTCGAGGAACGCCAAGTCCCATAAATATGTGACATACAATCCCCTTGATCATACCCACCAGAAGGCTACTCATGGACTACATCTCAGAGATTTGTGCCTAAATTACATGCGGATAAATATACTGTACTAGATAAAATTACTTGGGACATCGTCGTGCATTAACTATTTATAAAAATAATGCAGGACAGAATAGGCATGATTTAACGGAACTACATTGATGTTTGTGTTTAAAATTAAATAACAAAAAGAAATTGATAGTGCAATTATAGTTTCTACCCTTTTATCACTTTTTTTATGTGATTTATAAGCTGCAAGAGTCGAGCCAAATTTTTAGACAATAATAATTGTTAGTCTTGCTGCTCGAAATTCTAGCCGCGTTACAATTATAGTGAAGCTAGTGTCTCGTATGACAGTACAGTGCACGTGGACTTTAAAGTGGCGTCACGATTATAACTCTAAATGAATTATATCTTAACGTCTATTAAGTACACTCAATATACCATTATCTTGATTCTTCAGTATATAAATTTAGTTTTAAAAGACAAGTATTTACTAAAGTATTTAAATACATTTCTTCTATCTAGTATTTAGTATTTAAATACATTATAAAAATATATTTAGTTTTAATTTTTTAAATATATTCGAATGATGCATTTACTATTTAGTATTTAATACATTTAATGTATTTAGCACCCATCACTGAATAATACGATTATGAAAAATTACTTGGAAAACCTTAGTTACTCTTAGCCTTCAATGGCAAAGAGCTACATCCTATATTACCATGTGGGTAATAGTTATGTCTATGAATTGATGGAAATTTATACCCACTTCGTGGAAACTTATGAGCTGTTTATTTTGATTAAATTTAAATTTCTAGTTATATGTTTTCCTACCCCTTGACATTGGAGGTAATTAATACGAAATTATGTAATTGATCATAAATACTTCATAGGTGATAGAGTACGAATTTATGCTTAAAATAAGACAAACTGTGTTGAGATGCATCTTTTCATTACCGTGTTATTAACATTCAAAATCAGTGTTCGGGATTTTGTGGCCCACTTCATATAATACTGACTCAATTATTTCATCACTTCTGTCCCGTAGTTACGTTAAGTACAAGAGCGTTAGAGTTCTTAAGCATCGAGTGCCTGACAATTGGAATGCTTACGTGTAGTTTTCTCGAGTGGTTATCATAACCAGAAGAATCATCAGTTTAGTGTGCACTAGCACTGTACTACAGAACATTGTTCCTGTCCGTAGGAACCTTGTTCTATTTGTATGAATCTTGTCACGGTCTGTGTGAGCTTTGGCTCTGTCTGTATGCTCCTCATACCAGTCTGCCGGATTTTTATAATTAGGATTTCTTCAGCTAAGAAACTGAGTATGTCTATCGAGCAGAGTGTGTTTAAGCAGTGTATGTATCTCATGAGCAAACGATGTCTCGTGAGCAGAGTGTTTCACGTGAGCAGAGTGTTTCAGTACGCTCTGTGAGCAAAGTGTCTCGTAAGCACAGTGTATCGAATGAGCAGAGTGTTTTCGTGTACATTAAAGCATTGAATGTGTAATCTACTAGTAGATGAAGCATACGTATTTGTCACTGAAGGAGGAAAAAGTTTTGAAAATAAAGGAGCAGCGTGTATAGTGAAGGATGAAAGTATGATATAAATCTTGAATACAAGGTAACGTAATGCAACGTGAGAGAAATGGTATACTTTGAATGGAGGGGGCCCGTGAACCATAAGAAGGAGGGATGAGGGGAGGGCTAATACATCCAATGAGGGGAGGGGAAATAAGTGCACTGGCGTAGTACTGAGAGGGCTGCTGACCTTATAAATATAAAGAGCGGCAGGCACCCGCACTTAAACGGTCGACAAACGCGGCCAAAGACGGTTGTGTGTGTGCGTCGTCCTCTGTGCCGCAGATCCTTAAAATGCGTGCTCAAGTGGCACTTGGGATTTGTGCTTCAACTTAACCGTGAGCAGAATGAAAGAGATGGCGCAAATGCCCTCATAATTCCTCTCAACACAATAATGTGATCGGACATTGAAGGGCAATAAGAGATCATCTAGAAACTCTATTCGTTGTCGTCAACTTTTTGCTAATGGTGAAGAAATCATTTGTTGTTCTAAATACCATCAAACTTCTTTTAGCGATCTGTTAGAATTGTCTTTGATTTTGTTCTTTCCATCATACGCGTGGTTTCTTCCTGTATTCATTATGCCATAGTTCGTTCCAACTTAATTTTCTTCCAGCCTGTTTATTAAGATCTTCACGTATTTACAAAGTAACTTTGCACCATGCATTGTAACCTCCACTGTGCACAGTGGAGTCTGCATCTAAGATAGATCCCGGATTCCGTGTGAGTATATTGTCTCTATTGTGCTACTGGAGTAAAGGCTTGCAATCCTGCTACGTTAATTGAAGTTAGAACACAAAATCAAGGAATCGTCAAGGTGGTTCGTCAAGTACGTGTCCTGGGGACAAAATATACAGAACGTGTGCTGAATTCCTGCTGTGACCTGCGTGTAACTCTTTCTTATCAGTTATAAACTATAATCAGTTTTCGGGAATGTTTAAACGTTATTCCTCTATTTTAAGTTCATAAATATTCAAAACGTATGCCCACTATTTGAGCGTAATTAATGTAAATCACATTTCACATTAAATTACAGTTAACTAACTATAACGAATGCACCTCCACTTTAATGCACCTCGTATAATCCGGATATTTAAAAATTTCTATTCGTATTGGTTCTATTCGTATATTGCTTGCAATGTTAACGCATACGTCATGCATCAACATGATTGCAATAAATGAGTATTCCTTCTTTCTTCCTATTCTTTAGAAACGATTGATTTCTTAGCATAGTGTTTCTTTATATCCATAAATTCGGCTCACTAATTTGTCCAATTCATTTTCTTTGGCAGCTTTTTAATTTTCTGTAGCCTTTTTTATACTAACAAAAAAGAAAAGAAAAACTGAGTATTTCCATTGCTGTTGATACGTAAATGTGGAAAACAATTTAATTTTTTGTATGATACAAAGTCTTATAGTTGTCATCATAATCACATAGTAATAAAGATCCAATCAATGACGTGCTCCATTGCGCGAATGCTACGGAATTTGCATCCTGGATTTGGCTAATACCGAGTTGTTGCGTTGCCTCAATGCAGGTTTCCTAGTCAATAAAAATACGGAAAATTCCACCTTGCATCTAGATGCTTGAAACTGAACAACTCGCGTCAAGTGCGTCAACATGAGAGCTATTTTTGTACCTGCCTCGTTCATTCCTCCGTACTGGTTTGGTATGAAAATATACACCATGTATTTTTTTTATCGACAAAGAATGCAGCCTAAGTTCTTTGAATTTTATCGCTCGAGCCTCAACTTAACTGTCAATAAAATGATTAGTTCTATGTTGCATTTGCAAAGGTACAATTACCGTCTTAATTTAGGAAATTAAAAAAAAATCACTAAGCAAAAAGTCGTAACATGCCAAGCGAGTGAACAAGGAGAGAAGTGACCGGTTATCTTAAAGCAATTTTTTCACCGTCAATCCTCCACTGCTGGGCCTTGCAATGCAAGATTGCCGATTAGGCCTTCTTCTGTCAGTCACTTATCGTCTAGCTTAAATTTCCAGTCATCATGCACTAAAAAATTCATATTTTTATTAATGTGCGCTGTTATTATTTTCGCAAACGACAGCTTATATGGTAGCCTCTCAACAAAGTTAGCTCGCCGGGTTCCTCAGCAACTTCACGAGTGATGAAATGGCCAGAAGCTTGTCCGGTTCGTGTTTTTAGTTGTGCATTTTCGAAATAAAAAGTGTCATCTTGTTTAGATAATGATGACGAAGTAAGTCGTGCATTACTTACTTCTAAATTTGAGATAAGTTACAGTGGGTTACTCCCATCAAAAACTACGGGTTATGATTACCATGATTACCTCTGTTCAACATGAGAATGACATATTAAAGTAATTATCTAGTATGACAGAAGCAATCACGACTGCAACATTAAACGTAGTTGCAGGCTCGTTAAGTCCGACGAGTTTAAACGTGTGCCTATAAATCAGAATTAATTTGCTTTCGAATCCATCGTCATATGATGATAAACAGATTGAGAATTAAGTATTATGTTCTCAGAATATTTATCAAAGGTTTACATTGGTATTCGTATGAAAGATTACGTAGTATTTGTTCCTGTAGCAAACTCGCAGTCAATGAATATGTTATTGAAGATTCAAACACAAATATCAAGCGCTACTTCATTCGTACTGCTTCATTCATCAGTCGAGCATCTCTTATTCTCCGCATACTAATACAGCTCATTTGCATGACTGTAAAAATGTTCGGTTTTCGTAGAGTGTACAACTGAGTTCGAAGGACGTTCTTCGTCAGTAACAGGCTTGCGCTGTCAGTAAACAAGCGAAGTCAAACTCAAAATACAACAATTTTCATGTACTGATAGCATTATCATTTACGTGGCGCGACAGGCGTACTGAAATCATCAATTTGTTTGTCTTTACAACTAAGATTAGCTTATTAGAAGCAAGCTACACGCACACGTTCGTATCTAGAAGTGTGTTTGCTTGCCTCATACAAGTTGAGCTACCAGTGTACTCCCACACTCTCTTCCACATACACACATGTTTCCCTATTCTTTACATGATTTATAAGTAGTTGTATAGGGGTTGATGGTAATTCGGTATATGCATTACTTACTGATGACAAATGTGTTTTTATTGTAGTCAGTGCTGTAGCACGGTGGATTACATCACTGGTCACCTCAGCAACAAAATTTGGAAGCAACAGGAACTAACTGAAGGACCCAGCAAGATTGGTGACGTCAGCATCATCAAATAGTTAAAAACTTGCTCATATTGACGACCGCCATTTGTTGTATTTAGAAATATTTCGTTTACAGTAGCATAAAAACCTCAATTAAATTGTTTGTCGAGGTCACCTGCAAATTCGTTGAATTCATGAACTGACAAATAATTAAATAATAAGTCATAGTGACTATACGATTCCTTGCAAGCTATGATCTCCTGCTGGCCCTCATTTGATTGTATATGTTTTCTTACAACAACATAAGAAATTCAAAACTTCTATTTTGTATTTCATTTTCAGAGATTAAGACCTTTCCATTATTTTTTCCTTATCGTTCGTATTGGCTGTGTTCTATTTACTAATGTTGTCCACCTTATTACTTCTCACTTGTGTAGATTCAATAACTATTACTCGAAAAAATACATGTAATCATCCACATATTTTGTATTTTGCTCGCTTTTGCAAACATGCCTACTTTTTACAACTCTATCTATTTACACAGCTGCGTATTTACGCACCTTGTAACTGCAGACTTACTTATTTATACACCTACTTTTTTATACAATCTATTCGTGCACGTAACAATTTATATAACTATCCGTACATCTGCCCGTCGCTCGCCGGGCGTACTGACCTACCTTCCAACGTACTTGTCTTGGCACAATTATTGTGCGCTCTGTGTTGAGGGCGTGACTGACTTCCCTGGCTCGACGCTGTTGTCTGCCTCAGCCTCACACGACCTCCTGAAGGACAAGGGTAGGCTCTTGCCTACAAGCCACTTCCTCTCTGAGCACAACTCACACTGCCGGGTGTTGTTGCTTCATTCTATGATGGTGCATTTTGTTCATGCTGCTTCATTTCATGCAGTTACATTTTGTATTACTGCTCGTAGTTACAGCATATTTTTGGGGCAGTTTTTACATTTGATGAGCTTACATTTACTGTTTGTTTTCATAGTTACACTGGGTTTATTTTGTGTAGGTAAGCTTAGTGTAACTAAGCAAATGTTGCTACGGTTCATACACTAGTTTGTTAGCTGTAACATAGGAAATAAGTGGAATTTTTTGAACAGAATACTAGAATGGTGTTCTAAGATAGTCATCTGAGAGTGCTAACTTTCATAACGCATTGAAAAAAAATAAGGCTAGTATAAAATATGAAAGCATTTCCATAAAATGTTCTTTCAAACTTCCATTGGTAAATCCAAATACTATAAAATCCCACCCTCCTCTAGCAATTTAGAAAATAAATTGAGCGTTTCAAATTCATGACCATTCGTAAAAATTTTGAAAGGCCAAGAAGATATTCAGAAGCATCCAACAGCGACATTTCTCTGTAGTTCAAGGAACATTTTACAACTCTGAAATTAAATAGCTGCTCAGTTACATAAAATCAATGTTGTAAAGCATGGTACTACTAAACTCATCTAAGTCACAGGACTTCGTTATTATAGTGCTTCTAATAACAGCGAGTGGTTCATCAAGAACTAAATGACTGAGCTGTACGGCTTCACTTTAGGTCAAGGTGGATATACAGGGCCAAGGCAACGCGTTTTTGTTTATGCATGAAAACTTGAGAAGATTCTGTCATGTGTCAGTAATATACTATAATAATAATATTGCTAACGCACAAATAGTACGTTATTTATACATATTAAATAAATGATGATAACTTGTACATGTAGTGCATACATGAAGGTTATTCTGCTAGGTACTGGAGGTCATATTTTTTGTTCAATTCATATTTCGATATGAGGAATTTTGATTTCATGCTCAGTTACTCAGTCTAACTTACTTTCAGAGATGGATTAACGCAATGTACTGAACAACTCCTTCAATTACAGTAAAACACGGTCATTGGTAGAGAACATGGTTAATCAGACAAGAATTTTGACTGAATACTAATATGCAAGCCATTTTCGCTGTGCCTCTAGAAAATTCCCCCTGCCAGAGAAAGGGGGCTTCAAAAATAAATTGTATGCATGGTTTGAATTAAGAGAGTAATGTACTTTTAGCACGAATTTCTTGATTTTTTTTGCGTTGGATGTGTTCAAATATTATGCTAACCATCTCAGACTGAGCCTAAATTTCATCATTTTAACATCTTCAGTCAAGAAGGTGTGTTTGGAGTCTCCAAACACACGGTTCTTTGTTCAACAGCTTCTCGTAACGTGAGCACTGAACACAAGCTCCGTAAATTACATCCTTGAAATAAAATCTTGTCAGTCCTAGATTACCGCACAAGTTACTCTGAACAGAAGCCACAGATTTAGAGCTGGATGATAAATATAGGCAACATAGACACCAAAAGTTCGAATTCTCGCACAATGGCAGGAAACAGGCTTTGCGAAATCGGCCACGGACGGAACACGTCACGCAACAAACCCATGGGCTAATAGACAGGCTGCATGCGCTCAATTTTTGATGATACAAGGCACACTCTTAATTCTGCAGGATGTGCATTGCAATCGTCACTGCATAGGCTTGCTCCCTCTAATTATATTCATAAAAATGATTCTCCAATTCGAAAGCACAGCATTTTCGCTTGGGTCAGAGTACGTGTCGTATCTTCAGCTTGACAACATAGCTAACAATAATGTGCATATATTTCTAATAATTTTATTGATAATACTATACGGTAATCACCGTTATTTCAACAATACATTTAGACTGGAACAAACCGATACTCAACCGTGGATTACTTTCAAAGTAGGATTATCATGTTGTAATTATAATCCACTGTTTCAAAAAGAACGCAAATATTCAGAGTAAATGTGCGCATTATCACTTTGAAAGAAATTGTTGATTTGTTATCAAATTGATGGAATGGAAGTCAAAATTTTAATTTGAAAGGACCACATTGTCACTAAAATATAATCTCTGACGTCGATATTTAGTGACTGTAATTGATAACTATATTAGATAACGGTGTTTATTGACGATAATTGATGGCGGTTTTCTTATGGTTCATGACGGTATTTGACGAATAAATTCCTTTAATAAAGAGGTTTGTACGTTCGAGAGCTCTCCGACGTTTCTTTGTGAGTTGTTAAAATTTATGATCAACTCCTGAGGAAACGTGAACTAATTCTTCAGTTCTGCTATGAAAACCATCACTTGTTTCCTCTATTAAGTTGTGGTAAACTTCAGAGGGAAATTCTTTTCCCAGCCACAGAGGAACTCTATATACACATAATTCAAGACCCTCTATCATAGCTACATCTCCTGACAAATGTTTGTTTATGCTTCTTTTGAATGCATGCAAATAGATATATTTTCGCGGATGTTTTTGGGAAAATCAAAGTAACTTTTCCAGCCTTCGGTGAGTTAAACACTTAGTGTCCTCATTTCTTTCATTTTCTTCCGCATTTTATTGGGGCGGCTGTCTCGGTACACAAAGGTCAACGTCCGCATTTGCGACGGACGAGTAGTCATGTCTGTAGTCCGACTTTCAGCAGCACCGGAACTGCAGAAAAAAGCTGCTTGCTCTCGGACAATAGGCGACCAAAAATAGGCTGTTGCAAGTTTGTGTCATTATCATGAAAGCAAATCCTACATACTGGCTAACTTTGTGCTCCCAACTCCCTTCTCTTTTGCAGCCTAACTCCCTTCTCTTTTAATTAAAGAAAACAATTCCAGTGTTTTGGTCAAGAAAAGCTGAGTATGCAATCGAAACAGATTGCGTATTTCTCGTCGGTGAAGTCCTAAAAAGTGTTGTATGATGTGACATATCTAGTTCATCTTTACACTTTCACGCACTGCATTAGAAAATCATTTCACCCAATCAAACTTCCTACTCTTATACGTACTCAGAAAGTGGTATTGATCAAATATTTGACGGGTCACATAGAATGAATGATTGTTGTGTAAATCATTAGATTCATGAATGAATAATCGAACATGTATGAACTGTATTATAATAATGAAACATGCACTTTAATTTATAGTGCACTCCAAGACGGCTTTTCAAGTTTACTGACTGTTTACCCGATATATCAAGTGCATTGCATCATACTGCATATACAGTACTGTATACGTGTTTGACAGCTCGTCATATAATTGTCTCTATAACGCACCAAAGGCTGCTTACATTAAAATCTAAAAAAATACGAGACAAGTTTCACTACAGTTTCTTCAACAGTCAACTCGCACAGTGACTGTTTAAAGAAAATGTAATACAAAAGTTTATGTACAAGGCGACTGTTTCAATAACATATACAAAATCAGTATGTTAGACGACTGTTTCAACGGTTGCATACAGAATTCAACATACAAAACGACTGTTTTAATAACTCATCATACAAAATTTCCCTCATGTGATGATTAATAGCATAAGATTTGCAAAAATTAATCGTATGCAAACTGATTCAAAAGTACATCGTGTAAGAATTTTCCCATTGGATCTCAGATCTCTGCTTGAGCAATGTGGATTACGCAGGCAGTGGAGGGAAGGCCTCTATACAAGTCTTCCTTCCCTACAACACAATACTGCCGAGTTGTGAACACTTTAATTGGACGTTAAGAAGTGCTAGACAAGAGCCCTGCAGTAGTTGACTTGATACTACGAGTATCTTGACAAGCCCCAAGCATCAACGTCATAGCCGCTTCGATTTAAGGCTGAGTGATGGTTGTGGCGGGGGATGCTGCAGAACTGCATTAGTGAGACAACAGTCTGTTGTTGTAGGAGGTGTAGTATGACTGCATTAATGAGATACTTTGTTTATGGGTGGAGGTCGACAGAAAAGATATACGATGTGTCGTAAAAGTGAGATAGTAAAAATAATGAATTCTTATGTTTAAGAATATTATGATGTACATAATAGAGCGTACAGCAACTTCCTGTTGAATAACGTGCGTAGTAAGACCTAAAACGTATAAAAATATAATGGGATATTTTTACTCTACTTTACATAATTATCTTATTATCACTTATCAATATTATAATAAACTAAAACTATTGAAACAACTTGTTGATCAGAATAGAACAATCAAAGTGGGATTCAACTTGAATTATAATTTGTATCGAATTTATCCATCTAAGTTATAATTCAAGTTAATTACGACCGTCAGAGTGAAATTAAACCGAATTTAAACTATTAAAGTTATATTTGTATTGAATTATGAACGTCAGACTGAGACTTAGGTTGAATTTAAATCATAAAAATAAAATTCAAACAAATATAGGTTGTACCTTGAGCTCAAGATATGAAAGTAAAAATGTCCATAACTGGAACCGTATTTTTAATGAAACATTAAATGTAGTTTGTAAATGATACATAGCGTAATTTGTGCTAGTGTACGATGGATAAATTATTATCCATCTCATAAGTAAGTATAATGTCTCGGAGCAGATATATTTTTTCATCAAAAATGTTTATTTCATACAGAACATCAAGGTTGAGAAACAGGGTGACTTACATCAACATTGTCAGGAGAAATATGCGAGCGTAGGAGCTTGGTTTTCACATTGCCTTGCAGAAATAAAACTATGAATGTTTTTCCAAACTTTCAGCTACTAAAACCACGCACCAGCATCCTGTTCATCTTCTATCTGCCCTTGTTCTCACCTTCACCTGCTTTAATTAGTTATATTTATACGTATGCATTTGTAGATATTATAAATTAAATTAACAAGTACCCATTAGTAGTTTGCATTACTTTAATTCATATGCATTTGTAAATTAGACACATTCAATCAATAGACATGCATTTGTAGATTATATACTTTAAATTCACAAGATGTACTTGTTGATGTAGACACAACTGCACATCCCACTGCTGCGCTCATTATTAATTCTATTCAGGCGCTCAGTTCCAGTGAGAGCAAAAAATGATAAGGTGAGCAAGGCTACGACATGATCGGACCCCATAAATCAAGTTATTTCCAGACTGCTGCTGATACAACAATCAATGTAGTTTTCATACAATGATTAATTGTGTTAACATTTCTGAGAACCTGATTGAATTGCACTCTGGGGTTCCCATACATTAGAAATTAACTAAGACCAGATCTGGTTTAGAGTTCGACGCTCGATGAACCAGTTCGATCTGGACATACCGGGGTTGGGGCAACACAAACTTCCAAGCACCATCTCTATTGTTATTAAAATTATAGACCTAGCTGTTGCTAATGTCAAATTATTTATGATGAAAATATAACATAGTGTGCAAATTGAGCAACGCCAAATAGCATTTGTTACTCAATCTCTCAATCAAGTGTGACGTACAAATCATACAAGCATGTAATTTGGAAAAAAATTAGTGCAAATTTACTGGTGGACATTACATGTATGATTTGATAAATTGTTCAATTCTAGTGTGATTCCTCTAACTAATGTATATTATTTTAGACTAATAATTTCTTAGTAATTTTTTTTGACTAACTGTTCATTGTAAGTAGCATGTTTTTTCTCATTAAAATACAATGATGAAGTCTCATAACTAAAACTTGCAAATGTCGTTACAATTGTTTTTAAATTGATTTCAACGAATAACAAAAAATAAAATAAACAGTTCTTCAAAACAGCAGGAAATAAGCATCAAACGTGTTTTGAGACCGTCTTGTTATTATGCAAGAACGACAAGGAATATCCAAAAAATACATCTGAAAAATAAAATTTTAACAAACTCCCTGACCAGTTGTTCGGTGGAAGACTTTCAGCTCAAAGGCGGTGTCGTTTAATACGTAAATT
This sequence comes from Trinorchestia longiramus, assembly GCA_006783055.1. Taxonomy (NCBI): domain Eukaryota; kingdom Metazoa; phylum Arthropoda; class Malacostraca; order Amphipoda; family Talitridae; genus Trinorchestia; species Trinorchestia longiramus. The sequence goes on along the minus strand of VCRD01003293.1, from coordinate 12,410 downwards.
AGTTGGTCTCTGTTTCTGTGTCCCACTTAAGACAGAGGAGCATGAAAACCAAACCAAGGACTTGTAGAAGATGTCTTTAATAAACACTGATGCACCGACTGAACAAATAAGTTCTCGGCAGTCCTCGTGCTCTGTGTTCCAGGCTGCAGAGGTCTCCGTGTTGGCAAGCAATTTGTATAGAAAAGCTTTTCAAGTGTCACTCAGACCAGCTTCCAAACCTTTTCAACATACCAACATGCCTAGGCAACACGCCTAGTTGGTGGTTTTGACGTCTGATTCTGGAACCACCTTCAAAATGTATTGGTTCTATGCAAATTTAATTTTAACACAAGTAAGCGCTCCATTACATTTTACATATTTATAGCATTTTACATATTGATTTTATTTCTTTCATCCTATGTCTTCTACGTGTATGTATGTTATAATACGGTACTAAGCCTGTGTTCAGCGTCACTAATTTTAAAGCTGATCAGTCACTGACGCACTCACCGGCCGAGGTGTTTTCGAGGACATCCATCATCATCGTAACGAATCAACTGTCCTAAGCAAGCAAAGCACGAAATGTTCAGGACTTATTTTTGAGCTGCAGCAATTACAATTTATTGTTGGTCAGTTGAAATCTATTTCATGCATGACCTTCAATTTCGAATGGCTGGATGATGGCTGAAGCACTTGAAGGACGGAAGTTGAGCCTGTGTTCCCTCGCTTCTCACAGCTCACGCAATGTCATTTGTTCAATTGTCCGTTCACTGAAATGTCTGTGCATTCAGTTTTTATATTAGCATTAAACTCTGGCCTCGTTATTTGTCGTAATTAAAGTCATCATATAAGACTTGTAGAGTTTATATATGATATGTCGTTAAATGCAAATGAAAATGCCGAAAATAAGTGGGCAATACTAAAAATAATAAAGAAATGCTCTAAAAACACTACAGATTGTGAATAATGTAAATAATGATGATGGAAATGAGAAAACTTCAGTGTATATAATGCTTGCAGAAGTTTGATGGATCGACACGTCTCAATATAGACGGTTGTAAACCTTCTGCTATATTATACCTTCTGCGGTTATACCTTCTGCTCCCCACGAGCAGTTTGCTCTACTGTAACAGCTCTGATCGCCCTTGGACTCACAGATACTTTCACAAAATTATAGCGCTCTCTACGTCTAGCTAACTACAAGTACCATCCTACTAATTGCCAAGCTTCATTCTTACCAACTGGTCGTAAATCAAAGGCACCTAAGTCGAACCCTAGAAAAATTATTTTTTAGAAAAATTATAATTATTACGTCCAACGTTTACTTCATGAAGCATTTACATAGTACGATAATGTGGTACACTATCATTATTTTGTTCTTTTTACCCTAACATAATTTGATTTTTAGATTTTAATCATCTATGCACTCTATATTAAGTTCATAAAGAACAGAACTACGGTCGTAAATAGAGTGCTCGTAAAAAGAGTGGTCGTATTAAGCATATCGTAAGTCTAGATGGTACTGGTAGTGTATATATATGTACTTAGGCATGGATAATATATAGCTATATATTTTCAATTACATTTATTCTAACTATAGTTCAACAACAGTTTCCCTGCATCCCAATCAGTTGGATTTCAAACATATATTGAAAGACTCGTGTACGCTATTGCTCGACCAGTGGCTTAACAAGACTATTGTGCCTCCTTGAAGGTCTAAGATAACGAATAATTATGTTCGTTGTTTTGCTTCCGACTTTAAACTGTGCTGTATTAATATATTTTGTTCAACCACTTCCGTGACTACAGTCGGGAGACCCAACGTGTTGTTAGGGCTCCAAATCACTCTAACTGCTCGAAGTAATTCTCATTATCTGAATCGAAATTATACTACAATTCGAATTCAGATCGTGTATCGAAAAGTTGGGCGTTCGTGGGGAGGAAGTCTGGTCTTATACTTAAGTCATAGTAGACTGGGACTAGTTGGCATGCATAGCAAGTCACGTTACGGGGCACGTGCCAATTAATAATGATAAGCGTTTCCTCTCAAACAAGTCCCTGATGAAATTTTGTACGTGATAAACCTGCAAGGCTGCGTGCTGGACCTCGACCGTGAGTTGCTACACTGATTATTTTAACTGCCCAGTTAAGCTGAACTGTTTTGTTTTTTCTTAGATGAACCATATCCGTTGCCAAGATTCATCAATAAATTAGATAACTCCTAATTAGGCAAAGAAGACGTGTTTAGTTTCTGGTTCTGTTAGTACAGTGAGTAAAGAATTCTAATTGATGTTTGTGACCACAGGATGTAGTCTTGCTGAGCTGAGATACTTCCTAATTAGTTCTTGAAATAATTATACCTTTACTTTATCAGCTGCAAGCTAAAAAAATTGTAGTAGGAAAGGGAAAATTTCACATTTTTTCTCTTAAAATACAACACATTTAGTCTATAGAGTTTTGTTCGTATTCTTGTGTTTGAGATGTAGATCCCCGACTGTTGTAGCACATGCAAACACAACACAAGCCACTGGAGGCAATAACTAGCAAAACCTGCACTTGATGAAGTACTCACACTTGAAGGTGTGCTCTCACTTGAAGATGTGCTCACACTTGAAGATGTGCTCACACTTGAAGATGTGCTCACACTTGAAGATGTGCTCACACTTGAAGATGTGCTCACACTTGAAGATGTGCTCACACTTGAAGATGTGCTCACACTTGAAGATGTGCTCACACTTGAAGATGTGCTCACACTTGATATACCCACACTTGATGACGTGCTCACACTTGATGAAGCATCCATTCTTAATGACCTACTTCCACTTGGCGAGCCTAGTTTTGATGGAATATCCACAAATACTCAGTATCCATCAATAATACCGTGCCTAATAATGACAATGCATCCAATAGGCGATTCCTATAAGTCCACAGATGTAATGATTGCCACAATCAATTATCTCATGAGGCGACCCATTCCTTGTTAATAATAAAATGACTTAATTCGCCCTCTGTATTTTCTATTACTGGATTGTACGAGCTACGCAAGTGTAGTTCTCATTACCTCCTTAAAGTCTGTCTGTCTCGTAGCATCGAGATTGAATGCGGACAAATACCAATCTACAATTACAAATATCTTTTTTGATGACAAGTACGCTAATGTATTTACTCATTTTTATCAAGATTTTTGATCTATTAATATATTACAATGCATATACGAGTACATTTGTCCAGGTATATGTGCATACATTTAGGCTTATATCTATTCATCTAAGTGTACTCGTATATATTCATATCTATGTTTATATAGACAGATTTTTATACATATATATATATATCACCTAGTATATATATTAGTAGGTATATAGTATAATCTAATCAGATGCTAAACTGTTTAATTGTGTCGTATTCGGCATTCCCTCTCGCAACTTATACCAATATTTCTCGCACCATTCATTTTAACTCTTTGTTCAGTGTTAAAATATTAAAATGAGCAGCATTCAAATATTATGGTCAATAACTGCTTTTCACTCTATCCTTAAAACATGTCGTTTTCGCAGTTAGTCCTTTTCAATTTCAATTGAATGTAAATCTATTTGTAATATATTTTGTAATAAGCTGCATCATAATTCCAGGAGATTTCATTAGTTTCTAACTATGTTATTTCTGCCAATGCTTAGTCAAATCGAAGCATCAATCAGTCAATGTCCTACATCTGTTGTAATATGTATTTGATACACATTGGCCATTGTTTCATTATGTAATAAATGTTTTATGCAACTAAATTTCCTTAATTACTTAACTCTCTCTGTTTCAGAATGAAAAAAGCTTGCATTGCTTTCTTAATTACATTAAGAATATTACAAAAACTTCTGTTCCACAAAAATTTACCTCTTAGACCCTGCTCATTCCTATGACCCATCGATGTATTTGACATTCCTTTTAATCCTCGTCTCTTTCATGAGCTATGGTGAGTAATTATTTGTTTCCCTATCGACACGAGTCAGTATTTCAGTTTTCACTTTGTTGTAATATTACAACAGTGTTCTTAGCTGGCCTAACATAATATGTCCAGTAGTTATTAAATAAATGAATTTATTTCTAACTGAATGTACAATGCATTTACATTAAGTTTAAATTCATAATGTTAACATCTTAAGAGTAGTGATGGTAGTGATGCTTCAAGCAAGATTTTTAAACAATATAAGAAAGCGATTTCTTCCAAAGTCTCTGATACATTATCATTACGAAAATCCCTAGGCCCTAATTAAGTAAGGAATGAATAAGATATATTATTCTGAGTTTTCTTTCCGTGTCCTGAAACCTTGTTCTCAATGAGTGGTATTGGTATCTGGTACCGTAAACGCCATAACAATTAGACTTAGTAGAATTTTTTTAGATGTACAGTTGTGTAGAATTTATTTAAAAATATCAACTGTTATGCTATTCTATTGAAAGATATAAAATGCTGCACCTTTCATTGAGGGAGACCTAAAAGGAGAAAAGGTATTGGATCTTATCGTGAGAGATGAAGTGAAGTTTGGGTCATATTTTTGTCAGTTATTACATTCTGTCGTATATAGTCGCAGTGCCACTAAATGTAAATAAACATCAGTGTCATCTTGAGCTCGTGAGGGTTGGTGTCGAAGTTGCGCGTCTGCGATGCGCTCTGTGAAATATCAATAAATTTTTTTTACGCCATGTAGCTTTAGTGTGATCTATATTTCTTCAGGGCACACCATGCCCCATCATGAAGCTCCTCTCAGCAAGGAGCATGCTGACTCTTTTGAGAAATTATGCTCAATTACCCTGCACAACGGAGTGGTTGTTAACAAGTATCGGAGCCGGTTGACTGGTATGCACGTCATCTTGGCGAAAGTTGAAGGCCCAATCGTCAGTGGATACTTTGCGCTGGGTGAGAATTTTGAATTGTATTAATCTGCTGGAGTATCCTGGTGTATTACTGATGCTGATCTGTTTTGATAAGCATGACTAAAAATCGGTTTATAGTCATAATAGAATAGAAGAAAAGGCAACAATCAGTTTGGTCCATTCCTGGGTTGCTACTCAAATCCCTTACCATCTAAAGTTAAGACATCAATCACATACAGGTGCAGTGCTGCATCATGAGAGAGCAAAAAATGTTGGCTCACCAAACTTTTTTGTGCAAAGACAAATATTTTACTTTTGTTTTGATAGATAGATCAGAAATTCATGTCATTACAATTTTTTTTCTACAGAAATGTAGGCCAAATACTCAGGTTTTTCTCATAGATAGCTTAGTACAAGTTTTTAAAATCTACAGTTTATTTTCTTTACTAGGATATGCATTCTTGGGAATTTTCTAATAATATTTCATCACTCTTTATATATACTTAAATTCTACTGAAAAAAATATTTATTTCCAGCTACTGAGGCCTCAGATGATGATGGCTTGCCCCACACCCTGGAGCATCTTGTGTTCCTGGGCTCAGAGGAGTACCCCTACAAAGGCATCCTTGACTTGCTGGCCAACAGATGTTTGGCATCTGGAACTAATGCTTGGACTGGTCAGTTTATGATATTTATTTCTGAAGATGGCTAGTAAGACTATATTAGAAGACAATACCTTAGCTATAATGTACTTTTTATTGTTCAGGATCTCTGAATTTTCATCAAATGAATGTTTTAAATTGTGAATTTTATTTATTGAATCATTTATTGCTTCTAATGCCTGGCCATTCAATAGTTCTACTTTTATGCTTCAATTAACTTTTTGTGTTTAAAAATATTTACTGAAATTTTTTAAATGAAAGTTTTAATTTACTAATGGTAAGTGTTTTGTAGTTAATAGAAAGTAAATACAAGTTAAATTTATTAATTAGGAAGGAATTTCTCAATACATTTGAATATTCTGGTATTGAAGCTTTCATGATACTCTAGTTTGTGTACTTTTTATTCAAACACAGTGCACAAAAGATTGTAACTTCTTGATATTTTGACTGAAATGCTTGTATATTATGCTAGCAACTCAAATGAAAACCTCTGATTCAATTTATAATTCATGGTTAATGAATACTTTCTATTTTATTTGATTTATTGCTAACAATAGATAACTTTTAGTGATAAATGCTTGAGTAGTAAGATAATTTTTTATCCATGATTGCTATATTATGGCATAGCAAAATTAGACCTTGCTTGTCATTCATGATTTTTGTTTTTTTACATTGTTCCTTTCCTTTTTTATTATGGCTCTATTGTATTCTCTTCTTCTTTAAAGATTCTTTGTCTTTTCAAATTTTTGAGTAAGAATGCAATTGTATATATTGAATACAACTCAGTTTAATTCTATATCAGTTGAATATAAATGTTGAAGTGAATTTGAATTATTTCCTCAGATACTGATCACACTGCATACACCATAGAAACTGCTGGAAGTGAAGGATTTCTGAATCATCTACCAATCTATCTTGATCATCTTCTTTACCCTACTTTAACTGTAAGTATCTTCATTATTAAGTAAGTAATCCCTTGTAGTATTAAGTAAGTATCCCTTTGACATGATTATTTTTTCTCTCTGTACCACTAAACTTTCACATGTTGCATATACACAAACAAGTTAAAATACAAAGTATACAAATAAACATATGCTGTATTCTGATAATAATTCTGATGCTTATTGTTATTCTCTAGATTGCAATTTTTCTTGCACCATGATGGACATTGATCGAGTACTGAATTCCTCCAGAATAATTGCTCAGAATCCTTTGTATGTAAAGATTGTTATTTTATAAAATGCATCAAAATTTTCACATTTCAGGACTCAGCCTTCATGACGGAAGTGTACCACGTCACGGGAGAAGGAGAAGATGCTGGAGTAGTGTACTCTGAGATGCAAAGTCGAGAAAACAGCGGTGCTGACCGTAGCTTCTTGGCTCTGCAGAGAGCATTCTACCCAGAGCCAGAGTGCGGCTACCGGTACGAGACAGGAGGCATCCTCAAGAACCTCCGCAACACCACCACCAATGAGAGGGTAAATTCCTTAGTATCGAAGGAAATAGACCATTGTTTATGTACTATTCTTTTGTGTGCTCTCTCAAAATAAATCTTCACATTGCGGGAGCAATCCCTGCTACCGAATTTGCTACTCATAGCGATACTGTATAATGATACTTAGTTGGGCTTTCACTATCTATGTTTTCAATATTATGAATAAATTATCGGTATGAATTGTATGGTATAATTACAATTTATAGTACATGATATCAAAAAAAATTTCATTTATGCCTTAAAATCTTCGTTTTAGTTATGAATGCGACTATACCAAAATTATGCATTCCTAGTTCTGTGAAAAAATACTATGCTATTAGTTGCTGTATTTGATCATATTTGAATGATGACTATGATAACCTAATTCCTGTATCCGGTTGATGGAACGAGTAAACTCTTTAAAACACAAAATTCCCTCATTTTGCTGTCAACAAGTGTGTTCAAAAGCCATCTAGGGGAAGTACTCCTGTAACAACAAATGTACACATAAATTGTAAAACTAACGCGTCAATTTACACATGCGCCTGAAATTTTAGATATTTTGAACGAGATTCAGTTGTATTGTTAGCATTGATAATGCTTTGAAATGTTGCTATGCTATTGTCCATACAGTTACGTGAGAGTTAGTCTTTCCGTTGTTGTTATGCCCATTGCTACTTCGCTTGACGTGCAGATTAAAGCTTATCACCGCGAGTTCTACCGACCTGAAAACCTACACCTCATCATCACAGGCCAGGTCGACTCTGCTAGTCTCTTTGACGTCTTGGTCAAATTTGAAGACAAGATAATTTCGAAGGTAAGGTACCGTCGTCTTTATTGCCCGGTCTTTATTTGTATGCATGTGCTATTATTATTTGCTAAAGTTACTTGTGTTTGGATGTTTTGTGTGGTTTCACTCCAAATTTATTAGTTTGTCTCAAGCAATGTTTGAAAAATATTTTCGTACCTAAAAACAATTTTTAAAAAGTATCTTCTTACCGATGATAACAAATACTTGTCAAAAAGATTTTCTTACCGACATAAACAAATAATTGTCAAGGATATTTTTTCATCTAATATAACAAGTAATTTTAGGAATTATTTTCATTCCTACACAAACAAGTGATTTTCGAAAATGTGTTCATTGCAGCGTTACTCTACTCGTGACGTAACCTCATCATAATTATAAAAAGTTTAAAGGGAAATTCCTTTATCCACGACTTGTAGGGGCCTCTGCCTCCATACACACGCCCGTGGCAGCGACCTGTTGCACCGCTGACGGAGTCCGTGCGCAAGGACGTTGTGTACCCTAGCAACACCCATGACACCGGGAGGGTGCTGGTCGCATGGCGAGGACCGTCAGCCAGCACAGCGTACAGGGAGTCAGTACCAAGTTGCCATTGTTATGGAACCCGTGTCAGGGTCTTTTTATTATAAATGCCAGGGTCTTGGTTTAACATGCCAGGCGCGGTCAAACATGTGTGTAGTCTGAGATATAGCGTTGTGCGGTTGAATCAAGGAAGATGAAAACGACCAGTTAAAGTTGAGCTTCCTGTTGAGGCTCGTATTATGTTACATAGAGCTTATAATGGTAAATGATCAGTCAGTTCTACATGCTGGTCGTAAATGTTGCCGCGTACTTTTGTGCATGTGGAAAGATGTTGTTTGTCAGCTTTTAGTGTCATCTCGAAAAGCTAGTTCCAAATTTGTACTTTTCTGATTTGGAACTGATGTACTTTTCAATATGGTTTTAATTAGCACCTCACTCTTAGCTAAAATTTATTTGCTCCCCGTTTCCACTTAGCATTGCAACCTATTACCTACTTCACTTTGCATCCTATAGTAATTTAACTCGCTTACGTTACATCCTCACTTGTTACTTCTAACTAAGCATTGCATTCTCAACTAGTAACTCACACTAGGCATTGCATTCTCAACTAGTACCTCACACTAGGCATTGCATTCTCAACTAGCACCTCACACTAGGCATTGCATTCTCAACTAGTACCTCACACTAGGCATTGCATTCTCAACTAGTACCTCACACTAGGCATTGCATTTTCAAACTTGTATTTTCCACGTAACATTGCGTCATCAACTAATACATCATGCTTGATATTACATGGTCAAGTAGCACGTACCAAAAGCCCATATCTACCCCTTTCAGGACCGATCTAAACTATAATCTACATTAATTTCAAGCCTTTTTAGGACATTAGTAATTGTATTTTCAAGATAAATCTTGATCATTTGCATAGTAGTTGTTAGCTATAATGTGGCATTCCGTGCCTCTCAAAATCTTAATAATCTATTCTCACATTCTCATTGTTATTCATCCGAGCACATGATAATTTATGCCAGAAAAGTTTAACAATGAGATTTAAGTAAGTGTGGTGTTGATGTCCCTGCAGGCTGCTGACGCTGACGGTGCTCATGGAGTACCTCACCTACTCCTCCGTCAGTGCACTGCCTGCCACCTTCGTCGAGATCGACGATCCCCTCGCCAGTGATGTGAGCTTCCTTTTTTTTCCATTTCCCCAAAACATTCTGGTCGATCTAGTAATCTATTAATCAAGCTGAATATTTTAACTGCACAGCTATTTTTGAAAACTGTACTACTTTTCCATTTTTGCTATTGTTGTGCTGAGTAATCTTATGAACATAGAAAGACTCGTGGTTTTCGTGTTATAAGTTTACTCCCAAATTTAATTTGCGTACCCGATATTTTCACCAGTAAGCAATCGTTCTTTGCAGGTGACCCACTACGTGTCTGAAAACCAAGCGTCTAACTGCTACCTGAAGTTCAGCGGCGTGCCTCTGGAACACATGGAAAAGGTGTGCCTCATCTTAGCAAACCTTGGATGATCATTTCTTTGTGTTGTTTATTTTCTAGATTGTTTAACTGACCTGAGCCATTCGAAAGCGCTCCTGTTTATTTTTGTTAATCAAAAATATTCATTATAACTTTTTCATGGTCATAGGTGAAGGTTTTCTTCACTTTATCTTATTGGAATTGAAAGAGAACTTTGATGAAGAATATTCAATTTACTGTGTGTCGCCGCAGGTTGAGCCAGCACTTCACGCCACCCTGGCTTCCTTGTACGCCGGAACTGGAGTAGAGCGCATAGACTTGTCAGAATTGCACGAGTACCTCGAGAACCTGATCCTAACTGAGCACAGTGAGCTTGAGACCTCTCCAAGAGATACTCTTGCCTACGCCATCATCGGTGATGCCCTCTACGGTTCTTCGTGTTCAGACGTAAGTTACTCGCATCGTGTGATTGTCCTCTGCTTCTCTTCTATGTGTTAGCCTTACACATAGAAGAGAAGCAGAGGACAATCACACGTGGTATATCATTATGTATCGCAACTTCAGGATGTCTCAGGTGGGGTTGTGTACAAAAATGTACATCATGAAAACAAAATTGAATCTTTAGTACGTGAATATTATCCGTGTGTTGGTTTCACGGATAATATTCAAAACGTTCTCACATTAATTTTTGCCTACATCGCTGCCTGTTCAGATTCCAACTTCTTATTTCTTATTTTTCGTCTTTACTGAGCGTAAAATGTATAAAATAACACATCTGTTCCATCCCCTCCTCCAGTTGGAACACCGCGTGGATAAAGTGTCTTGGTACCGTGAACTGCTGACAAGACCCCTGAGCTTCTGGCTCGGTCTTCTGAAGCAGTACCTCTTGGACATGCCCTCGGTGGTGATCCTGGCCAGACCCTCGGCCGCAGAGGCGTTGCGTCTCGATCAGGAGGAAGAGCTGAGGGTTGAGTCACGCAAGCAGGAGCTCGGTGTTGCTGGACTCAAAGCTTTGGAGGATGAGCTGCTGGAGGCTGAGCTCTTCAATGAGGTAATTCTTGCTCATTTACTGGAAATTTGTGCGTGGAGTTTTTCATTTAGAAAACTACAACGGAGTGTACTGAGTAACTATTCTGTTGTGAAGCCTACAGTAATCTCAGATCAACCATTAGAAAGGGCAGTGCTTAGTTGCATGAATATGATTTTCTGTGAGAGTTTACAATTTACGGAATTGAACATTTCCTTTGTAGAAGATGACGTGTGTACATTTCATTTCAGATCCCTCCGCCCCCAGAAATGCTTTCTGTTTTGCCCATTCCATCTCCGGCTTCAGTGGTGTTCCACGATGTGGAGACGTACTCCAACCATCCTTCCTCCGACGAGTCTCGATCCACATTAAGTCCGGACCCACCATTTTTCCCTCTATCCGAGCTGCCCCTCCGTATGGAGTTGGACCAAATCAACACCAATTTCATCTCGGTGAGCGATCTTACCTTTCAAAATCTTTGACACTTGCTCATTTTTAATTTATCACGCTTAACAACTTAAGATGATACTGTTCACTCTCATAGAACAAGTAAGTGCAATTTGGAGATTATTTTCATAATTCCTCTAAAGAAAACAATACTTATAGGCACGTAGTGAGGCAGAAGCTGCACTTTGGCTGTGATGCTTGTTATTCGTGAGACTACAACTTTGTCACTTCTAGCTATGTCTGAAATAAGGTTTTTTGCCGCAGCTGCACTTTGGCTGTGATGTTTGTTATTCGTGAGACTACAACTTTGTCACTTCTAGCTATGTCTGAAATAAGGTTTTTTGCCGCAGCTGCACTTTGGCTGTGATGTTTGTTATTCGTGAGACTACAACTTTGTCACTTCTAGCTATGTCTGAAATAAGGTTTTTTGCCGCAGCTGACGGCCGTGTTGGATTCGTCTTCTCTGTCTCCCGCCCGCCGCCTCTATCTGCCTCTGCTGCTCGAGCTCTTCTTTGAGTCCTCTGTGCTTAAAGATGGTGCGTGTTCTTTTTGCACAGTGAAGTTATAATTAACTCTCAAACTGTGTGTGCTCATTGTAGTGATGGCTTTATAAGTGTTTATTATTCTTTGTGATACATAAATGCGAAAGTGTTCCGTTTTTTGTGATCTGATTTAATTGTTGAATAAAAGTTTTCTTCACCTTCACGAGGATGCTGTGTCCTTGCACTTCTTAATATTAGACCAAAGCTTCAAACACATATTACAATCATGCATGTAAATACCTTTGGATTTTTAGGAATAAAAAAATGACTGCATTGGGTTGTGTAATTCGACATTTTTCCTTTAAATCAATAACAAAGGGAGGTTTCCCAGTTTCCTCGCTCCTTCATGTGATTTTCTTGTTACTTCACGGCAGAGCGTTAAATCCAAACGCTTGTACAACTTGCTGCTGGCGGCCAGTTACGAGACAGTCAAGTTGGGAGAGTGGCTCAAACTCACTACTCGACTATAACTGTGTCTCGGGCCGATCAACGCACTGACGCATCTAAGATAATCTATATTTGCAGGCACTACTTTGGTGCCGTACGATACTGTGGTGCGCCGACTGTCCGCTGAGATGGTAGACTACTCCGCGGAGAT
>VCRD01003292.1:0-30538 GCA_006783055.1 Trinorchestia longiramus | reverse complement strand
AGTCCCACTAGCCAGTTACTAGCTTTCCAGTCCCACTAGCCAGTTTTAGTAAATCATGCATGATCAAACTGTAGGATGGCGTCAGGCTTTTCCTATGGAATAGTAATGGTATCATTCAGCATTTCAAAAAAGAAACATGACATCGGTTATAGTTCATTAGTTGACACACAAAAAAACATATACATCTTAATATACTTGGTCTATTTTCATTTAGAAATATATTTGAGCACGATTTCTTGCCTGCACCAAACTGGTGAGAAACTTTTAATGAACTTTTTCAATAACATTCAGGAAGGGAATGACTACAACAGGACTGAAAAGTTAGGTATGCCTGCAACAAGCTACCACGAAGAACCGTCCGAGCCCCGTTCGTTACCTACAAGAAATGTATTACTTACGCATTCAACACATTTTAATGCACCATTTCTTCTTGGTTTATCAATTCAACAAAGGAGTTTGGCATTGAGCTCAGCTTAACACGTTGACTCCGAAGTGGTACGTATGTGGGCCACTTAGGTTAGGTTCTGTAAATTTTACAGTGCCTTCTAGTAATAATACGTACAAAGTGAAGATTTTCACCGGCCAGGCAATCGGAAGCAACGTATTAAGCTGAGTCGGAGAATAGATATTAGTTTCGGATGCTAGCCAGGGAACACAGTCAGTACACCCGTTCTAGCATGCCACCTACAGGCTGTAAACCGACTTGTTTTTATTATGGCTTGCATTGTGAGGGCAACGTTTGATACGGAGGAGTTCCATTACCTAAACTCAATGCAAACATACTTAACTAAATTGAATAAAACCATAATACATCAATAAATTAAATAACGCCATAGGTAAATATTGTAAAAAAACGCAATCAAAACTAAATAAAACACGATAGGCAAATAGAGTATTTAAGAACACAACTAAATAAACTATTACAAACACTATACTTGAACAAATTAAATAAAAACTACGATAACTAAGCAAGTGTAATGGAGAAAAGTATAAAAAAGTAGACAAGATGAGCATACCTCTGTGGTGATGATCTCATCAGGATTGTCCAGGCTTTGGAAGACCGCCTGTCTCTGCCCCTGCCTCACTTCAATCAAGTTACGACGCGTGTTTACCTCGATGTTCCGCTGCTCCACCACCTGAACAAAATGCTTCCTTACTCGCAACTCTAAACACTATCATCTGTGTGAGTTGTCAGTTAACGCTTGTTCAATAACTTAGTCCAGGTGGTGGTGGCAGAGATCATGACTGTCAACATCACAGCGCGTCCACCTGGATGTTCCAGTCTTCCATGCTCGTGCGCGAGTCAGTCATTTTCACCAGTCGACTTACCATGCTACTCTATATCTTATTGCTACGTCTTATTAATTACTAGTAGACCCACACGTGAAAAGTCACGTGTTTCTCAGTGATGTTTTCGTTTGATTTGCCAGTGGTCAGTGGACGCGGGCTTTGCGAAGGAGCTTCCACATTGAAAGATGTTCCTTTGGTATCCACAGTACGAAACTCGCAATACATACTGAATTTTCTCCTATCTAAATCCTTAAGAGCTTGGCAGAGAGACGGACCAAGCAAGCAAGGAACAAACTGTGTATTATTATATGTATACTGAAATTTCACTACATAATAATACAGAGTTGCTTGCTCGCTTAATCGGTCCGTCTCTCTGTCAAGCTCTTAAGGATTTAGATAGGAGAAAATTCGGTAAGGTATACATGTATTGTAAGCATTGTATTGTGGATACCAAAGGCACATCCTTCAATGTGGAAGCTCTTCGCAAAGCCCGCGTCTACTGGCAGAGCAAACGAAAAAATTCAGCAAAAAACATGAATTTTCACGTGTGGGTATACTAGTTTCATATACTAGAGTTCTCGTGGAAATTTCACTGTTTATATTTGACTAATTTGAAATTATTATAGAGATGAATACATTCAAGACTTACAACGAATAATTATGTTATAAATAAATATTTTTCATTAATATATACAAAACTTTCATTCTGTATCTTATCTACCGATAATATGACCGTGTAAGAAATAAAAGCGAATAACAGAAAAAACTGAGTATTTTATAGTGATCCGGCTACTTCGGTATCCACAATACAATGCTTGTTCAGGTTTCAAGTTTCAGTTCAATAATTTTTCTTCAGTAATAGATAGGAAGTAATGGGACAGACAGAGAGAGATGGGGACACACTATTATATACTAGACAGTTCCCGTGGAAGTTCCACGGTTTAGAATTTACTGATTTTAATTTATTATAAACACTAACGTATTAAAAATTGACGTCGAATTATTGTGCTCTGAATGAATATTTTTCATTATTATACAGGGTGGCCCATAAGTAAGGAACCTTTTTAAAATTATTATAGCTATAAAACTAAAAATGGTAAAGAGATTTAGTTATTTCAGAATGAAAGAAGAAACTTCAAAGTTTAACATAAATTTATAAATGAAACAATAAAATGCGTTTAACTATGGAATACAATCTTTTAAATGACCTCCATTATTAGCCAAACAATGGCGTGCTCATTCAACGGTGCTGTTCATTACTTTCCTTAATGTCTCTGGTGAAATGTTGTTGATCTCTTGAATGATGTTTAGTTTCAATTGCTGTAAAGTATCAGGCATTTCAATCACGTTCAATTCTCAGTTGAATTGAACGTCTCCTAGTAGACGTTTTGGACCGATCAGCAACACTCGTTGCAACAAGCTGAATTGAAGCACCAGTTCGTATAGTCCGTGGCCTGCCACAACGTTGTCTGTCTGCTGTTGTCCCAGTTTCTCTAAATTTCAATAATTTTTTACGCATTTCTTCGAAGGACTTCTTTCAAAACTATCATTATTCCTCTAATTCCTCTGAACTGCAGTAACCGAACAATTAAATCGGAAGCAAAGAACACTATTTTTGCTCGTTGTTCCATTCCGTAGCGATTCATTTTGGGGGGTGGACTTTATGAATTTTTTGGGCATTGTTGTGATTGTCGGTAGACTTGATACGCTGGTAGAAAACTTTGAAACCTCCTCATTCATTCTAAATTAACCAAATCTCCTTATCATTTGTAGTTTTGTAGCTATAATCTATACTATAGTAAGAGTCGCGTCGGTCTGTCCCTGTGTCACACTCTTCTAATCGATGGCTTTGATAGCAACAATGATAAAGCTCAAGAAATACAAGAAATCATTCTATTGCATTATTTTTCTGTGGCAATTCAATTCCCTTTCACTTGCATTATAGTATCCAGAATATGCAATCGGTTCATTTTTACAAATAGAAATTGTCTTTGGACCCTTTTCTGTTGAAATTCATCATGATGCTTTGATATTTTTAATTGATAATGCGAAAAGAAATGTTTTAAATTAGTTTGATCAGGAACCTGGCTACCACTTAATATAAGGCCAAAGATTTTGGAAATTGAGTTCTTGTTTTCGGAATTGTGATTTTCCTAAAAAGCTTCAAAGAGATAATAGAGGATATTTCAGAATAAAATTCCGACATAAAAGGCCGGCATGGATAGAAACGTGTCCAACTGTAAGAGAGAAGCAGCAAGACTTCGACAGCAAGAAAGACGGCGAAGACTATCGGACGAACAACGCGAAATGACAAGACGAAACAATGCTGCTAGCAAGGCAAAGTTAACGGGTACACATTGCACTAGAGTACTAGACAATACAATGCATTGTATTGTCGGTACCAAACGCACCGGATCATGATAAAACGCGCCATTTTTTCCGTTATTAGCTTGCTTCTCCCACTCGGCCCTGTTATTGGTATCGAAATTTTCACTTTCGATAGGAGTAATGTAGTTTCCGAACAACTGTATTCATACAGGGAACTACGAATAAGTAGAAAAAGAACCTATATAGTGAGAGACGGATGGAAAGGCAAGGGGAGATTGAAAGGCTTTACGATTGAAAAGGCATTAGTATTGGGATCATTTATTTTTAAAGGGTCTCAGCGCCGTCGCGTTCTGAAGTTCCATCCGGTCCCAAACCGCCCAATTGTGTGTATTGCATTTGTTCAGACTACAAGTTTCGCTGCAGTTTGAAGCGGAGTCGTCGGGCTGCGTGCTGTGGTGGAAGCTGTTCCTGCTCCATCGTCGGCAGACGTGACGTTCTACTTCTTCCTTGCTTTCCCCTGCCTATATTTTGTGTTTCTGAATAGAATTTCTTTCATTTTGTTTTGTTGTGCAATCTAGCACCAATTGTCTGATGCGTACTCCATATTTTAACTGGTCTATCCAGACCTCCAAATAAATAACTTAAAATTAGACTGTTGTCTAACTTTAAAATTAAAACTACTTAAATACGAGTGAATTCGTCTAATAATGAGGGTCTGAAAAGACTCTCAACTCAGAATTCTACTCCGTAAATTAAAATTTCCTCTTCCTTCCTAAACTTAAAACTACTACTATTCTTTACTATTTAATGTGGAGTACGCTTCTTTAACTATTTTCAACTATCTTTAAATTCTAACACGCCTAGCAGTTTCCGATGGAAACACTAAAAGAGCACGTATCTTTTAGGTTTGTATCAAGCATTCGAAAGTTAACTGAAATATCAACATACTGAAATTCTTCTTGCTAAGTCCATCAACACAGAGTAATTGATTCGTTAATTTCAACAGTACAAATACATTCGGGGTTGCTACCAGCTTTGGGACAGCGACGGGCGAACTATTTCCAGTGCAGTCCTCGCTGTCAATGGTAGGTTGCTTGCCTACAGTTAGGTCCCTGAACTAAATTTGGTATTCATATCAACATTTACCCGGCATTCCGTAATTTTCATAAGAATCTATTATTTAGCGGCAGGAAGAAGTGGGAGCCCAAGGTCGTGCGTCGACAGTCTTGGAGCACGGATCATCGGTGCCCTTTGCCACTGGTGTTCTGCGTACGCTACCTAAGATTAAGATTGAGCGCAGTTCGGCTGGTGAGAGCTGACATTCCGGCTCTAGACCCCAGGGACCGACGGACTCGAGCGTGGGGGTGCTGAGACTAACCGTTCTCTCCAGTTGTGTATTTATGTTCTGGCTCTCTACGACCTCAATTAAACTTCACATTATTCTTGAAGAGACGCCAGGTTTATTTGAGGAACGGCTTGAAACCCTAACCATTTCTTTTTTTGTTGACGGTCAAGTCGTCAAAATTAGATAATTAAATTACTTAAATGTAAAAATATTAAGTTGCTCCTTAATTTAAAGTAAATAAATAAGATTAAGTAACCTTCACTTTTTACCCATGAAGTGTCGTGAACTTTGTGGCGTGCAAAATTCGCGACATTGGCAGATAAAATAGAAAATGAAAGTTCTGTATACGTTCATTAAAAATATTCAGATTTTGATAATACCACGGGTATAAATGAAAAATGTATTTTACTTCATAGATCCTGAATTTTCCAGGTACACATTGCACTAGTAGTTTTAAAAAGGTACCTTACTTATGGGCCACCCTGTATATAGATCTTCCATTTTGTGTCTTACCTACTGATAACATGGCCCAGTTAGTACCCGTTGAAAATACCTCAGTTTAAAATGATGAAATTAGAGATCTCTGAAATAAAATAAGATTTTCAGTTTTACCCGTGGCACTATCAGAATCTGAATATCTATATATTAATACGCTTAAAACTAAGTTCGTGTGTAACGCTCCTCATTATTATGAAGGCACCGTGACTGGCGGTATCGTGTCTACGAAGATACTATATATAAGGGGTCGTATTTGCCCTTGTGGCTGGAGATCAAGAAGAACAATAATTATTTGACTTTGTGGCGAGAGATCAAGAAGAATAATTAGTAACTAATCAGTAAACGAGATTGTGAAAAGTGCCAATAAATATTATCATCCCATTATTTATTAAGCTACTCACACTGCGTTCGCCCTTCACAATGGAGCGGAGAGAGAATTAGCCAGAGAGAGACAAAGAAGATTTCGAGGTAGACTAAGAACGGAAGAAAGGCAATCTATTCGAGATTTGAACAAGAACTTTATGGTACGAAGACAAAATATGAATGCCACGGATAGAGAGCATGAATTGGTGGAAGCTAGGAATAGAGCAGCTGAAAGAAGAGCTCGCATGACTCAAGAGGAAAGAGATGTTTACTTGAACGATTTAAAAAATCGTTACCAGGAAAGAAGATCGAATATGAGCGAAGAAGAGATAATTGAGCATAATTCAAATCTAAGAGCACGAAACCAAGAACGAAGGCTGAACACAATTCAAATAAATAACGAACAATTTAATATAGGTCTCATGAATGCCATATGTCGCTTCTGTTTTGTTTTTAGATTTCAAGGAGAGCTACTAAATTGCTGTCACAATAGTTAATTATTGAAATCGTGTAATCTACACGGGTTTCTGCTAGTTTTTTATGAATACGTACAAACCTTCCATTCTGTACCTTATCTACCGCTAACATGGCCGTCCAAGAGAAGAAAGCTAATAACAGAAAAACTTCGATTTTATATTGATCCGGTGCCTTTGGTATCCATAATACAATGGTTGTAATACATGCATACCCGATATGATTTCAGTTCAATAATTTTTCTTCAGTAATAAATAGGAAGTAATGAAACGGACACACACAGATACAGAGAAACAGATGGAGATACATGGTCGATTATATATGTAGATTTACATCGCCAAGCATGATAGACAAGAGGAAAAAGGGAGATTGTGCTTCAAAATACGAGGGACTATGTTTTAAATACGGGGGACTATGCTTTAAATACAGGGAGGACTATGCTTTAAATTTAATAGATTCTGATAATTGATGTTGCTTGACCTCTGTTACTTGTTGCTTCACGAAACTGAGGACATCTCTGAACACTACCATGCCACCTCAGGACGGCAGGTACGTTTCAACCTAAATTTAATTGATCACTAGTGCAATGCCCGTTAATAATTTGTTCCCAAACGAATCAGTTTTGGGCTTGGGAAGAGAATCAGTTTTCTATGGGACGAACAACGTCTTTCTTGCTGTCGAAGTCTTGCTGCTTCTCTCCTACGGTTGGACACGTTTCTATCCATGTTGGCCTTTTTTGCAGGAATTTTATTCTTAAATATCCTCTATTATCTCTTTGAAGCTTTTCAAGAAAATCACAATTCCGAAAACAATAACTCAATTTCCAAAGTCTTTGGCCTTATACTAAGTGGTAGCCAGGTTACTGGTCAAACTAATTTAAAAGATTTCTTTTTGTATTATCAACTAAAAGAGAGCATCCACTCACGGTTATCATCCTAGCATGCATTTCGATGTGTCTCAATTTTTTGCAGCAGTGTACCCGTGTCAACAAAAATGATGGCAAAAAATATTTATAAATCTTTCTTGAGATAATCTTTCTCTCGTTCTTCTTTTTCGCTCTCGATTCAGTCTTTTTTTCGTTCGAGTGGAGTTTCCATGGTTAAGCTTATTTCAAGGGTAACTTATTTTTCTTGTGACAGTAATGAACACTTAGAATACAGTATTTTTGAGCCGCAATATACCGCCGAACTCGGTATCCACGATACGGACTCGAGTATATAAGGCTCTGGATCTCTAATTTTTTTGAAAGTGACTTATTATAGTGCACTTGTACTGCGAAAATGAGTATTAATTTACCAGTGAACTGAAAACAAGACCGCCAGTGCTAATCTATTCTTAAGAGCGTGACACGAAATCAATTTCCATAATCTTTGGCCTTATACTAAGTGGTAGCCAGGTTACTGGTCAAACTAATTTAAAACATTTCTTAAAAATATCAAAGCATCATGATGAATTTCAACAGAAAAAGGTACAAAAAAATTCTATTTGTACAAATAAACCGATTGTGTATTCTGGATACCATAATGCAAGTGGAAAAGAATTGAATTGCCACAGAAAAATAATGCAATAGAATGATTTCTTGTATTTCTTAAGCTTTATCCTTGTTGCTATCAAAGTTATCGATTAGCAGAGTGTGACACACGGACAGACGGACGGACGCGGCTCTTATTTTAGTATAGATACAGTACTAGATAGAGCAATTATGCAGTCTATGAGTCGTGACCATAAAATTGACGTTGATACAGTAAAGATATGTTTAAATGAAAGAAAGACAACAACATAATAACACACTTACCTTCCACAGTGCATCAGCATACTTCTTTATACCGAACAGAACAGGGAGTGAAGTGTTATAGATGATATTAGCTTTGTCTCGCTTGCCTTCCTGCCCATCGAGACAAATGAGTTACACAAGCGGCCTGTCAAAACTTCAGACTCCCTGTTAAGCTGACACCTCCGGTACATGCTAGCACTCTCAATATTTCAAACTTTAGCCTTCCTGTTAAGCTGACACCTCCGGTACATGCTAGCACTCCCAATATTTCAAATTTCTTCGAAGCAGACAAGTCACATTCAAATTTACTGTTACGACTTCAGAAAAGTTAAGAAATTTTCAGCCACATCTCTCAAGATATCACTAAAATGAAATCGTTTAAGCACTGAACTTTCTACAACGCAGGTCTCAAATTTGTATCCAGAGAAATAATTCATAACCCAAGAAGAAAATAAATAGAACAAACTCCACGAGGCGTGCATTGGCCATAAAACAGATCATCGTAATTTAACATGCATACCTTATCTATGCTAAAATTATTCGAGTTGAAAGATAGGGAACAGAGTAAGCGAGGCTGGTTCTGTTTTTGTTTCGGCAAGAAGGAAAAGCATGCAAGACGAACACGTGCTCCAGGTACAGTTGAGGCCGTGCACGTCAACCCTACGTGAAAATTATGCCGTGTTTGCGTTGCATCTCTATATTCGGTCCCTAACATTATAATTAACCACTGAGTTTACAGGCGTTTCTTACTAGTAACTCACATTACAATAATGACAACAAACAGGGATGGATGCCCCAATACTGTATTACTCATCTAGGTCAATACATATCATCTTCAATCGATACTAATACAACAAATAAAACAATGAATGACCTACTCAAAAAAACTCAATACTGATACACCATACAGTAAAGTATCACTTAGTATACGGGATCTGATTTTTAATTCTTAAATCTAACTTTTAAGCCACGTAATGTTTTCACCTTAAAGAAACGAATTTGCCACACGTTTTAATCCGACCAAAGTTTCATACTTTTCTAAAATATTCCTCTGCGATGTACATGATCTTCTGAGGAGCGCCGGCGCATTTGACAGGCGTGTTAGGGAAGGTGAAGATTGCGTTGCCACTCTTGAACTGCTGCAGACTCTCGTACGTCTGGTTTACGTAGTTAGGTGAGTAGTTGCTGCCCGCGCCACTGCCAGGTGTACGAAGTGCGTCTAGCAGCCCCGGGATCTGTACGACACTTTGCTCTTATACACAGTGGTATACTAGCTGTCTCCTCAGCGTGCAATGTAGTGGTAAACATACAAACATGTTCCTGATTATCAAGAAGTTGACTTTCCTGAATATATAATCATGAAGAATGGCCTTTTATAAAGAGGGATCACATAATCACCAAGAATTATGTTGCCTTTCATTGTGTGAATGTCAAATGATCAAAAAACACGGTGCTTTTCTCGAACACCATGAACAATAATCTCGTTATTTATTAAAAAATAGCGTCCTTATCACGAATGACCTCAGCTTTTATAAAAAAGATTACCTAATCAATAAGTATGAAGGCTTAATTGGTGAAAAAAAAGCATCACAATCAATTATGATAACTACTTTGATTGCATTGAGGGTTAAGAATTGTTTTCACGGGCATGACCAACAAACTCCCTCCACAACACTACGAACTTTGCGGTGGCGAGCTCAAGATGCAGCTAAGGAGCGCTGCTTCATGAAAAACACCAACAAACTTCTCACAAACTCACGTGTTTCAAAAATCAACGAAGAGCACAAAGTTGAAAATAAATTTGCATTTTGCTTGAACACAGTCCTTGCTAATATATATCACTACACCTCTGCATTTAACACACCATGCTTTGGACTAGTCCTCACCGCCTCATAGTTGAGCTGCATACCCAACGCCAATACCAAATACTTGTAGTTGAGTTCCTTGCCATCATCTGTGCTCAATTTGTTGTTGTTAGGGTCAAACGCAACGCAGCGCTGCTTGATCCAGTCTGCCTTCTTCGGCAGCACCTGCACTCATACACCTCACTTTATCGTCACAAATTATCACTTAGAATAGCAAGGCTCCTGAACACAATTCTAGGCTTCCAACAACCATGCCGATGAACGATAAGTCTTACTGTCATGATACGTTAAAATATAATAAAAACAATAAGATAGCCATACAAAATAATTGAATTAAAAACATGGTAAAAACAGCAGGATAAACTTAATGAGAAATTGAATTAAAAAGTCAATCCTCAGAACAAAATACTTTTTAATGCCAAAAAGTCCAGGGAGTATGTAACGTCTCGTAAAACATGGGCCACTTCTTACTTCGGCTCACTGGTACTAGTTATTGCATACAACTACCCAGGTAATTATTGTACTAATATATCATATATCCCAGATATATGTCAAAAACCATGGACAACATTAGGTGCCTGTACTGGGACAGTAAAACCAAACAATGAATTTATAAACTATAGAAGAGTAAGTGCCATTTTATGACGCACATGTGTTGTTGGACTGAAACCAGCTAAAAAAACAAGTAAATTCACAATTAATAAATGTTCCACAAGATTTGTAGTTTTTCAATTATGGCAAACACAATTGATGATTACAATTACTATGACAAGAATAAAAGATGATAAAAAGGACCACCACTAAAATAGCCAAATTCCATCAGAATCCCTCGTGGATTGAGGCTAGCTCTAGCTTGTGTCGTATTCACTTGCTGCAAGTTAATGTTACTCACTAACACAACTGCCGGCAGTGCTACTCATTTTGTACACCATGCTTCAAAGGGTTAATTCTTTTTACAATAGAGAAATAAGTATACTCTGCAATCTGAGAAAACAATAATGCAAGGAAGAAATCCACAAAGCAAATTTACTCTTGGCTATTTCAATGGCTCCACATGACCTTTTTCATTTATACATAAGAAAAATGACAAAGAAATAAAAGTATACTTGTAGCAAATGCAGTAAAATGAAAGAGTACTCGACCTCCATTGCAGACCTTGCTCATTGGCTTGCAGGAGTTGGACAAGGTCTTCATGCCTCCGCCTATCAATGTAAACATCGGTTGGTAGTAATGCATCTGCACACACAATAAACAACATACATTAGCAATACCACCTATGCTGCAACATTTCTATAACCTAACTACATTAAGAGGTGGACAATAATAATAACCTATCTTTTTAGAAAATGCATACTATTTTAAGGATTTTAATTTAACAAAGAAACAGCTGATGGCAAAGTATACCTAATAAAATGCACACATTTTCTATTGAAGAACTTCAAAATCTAAAAAAATTTAACAGCTGGACAACCACTCATGCTAAGAGATGATTCACCATGGTTACACCCACTTAACTAATTCATGAATTGATATCCAAACATTTTTTATATTTTATATTCATCTACTGCTTCATTACACTTTCCCTGTGTGCATTACTTCCTTGATTATACTGCATATGCACGGTGGGTTGCCGTTACCAGCTAGAATAGGACAAGAAACACAGAACTAGCATTTCCTCAAGTGACCAGCAGCATCTCAAGCAAAAAACAAATAAGGTAAGTACACAAAACAAATAAGGAAAGAAGTACACAAAACTCATCCGCACGGATCATTACCAAATAAATTTATCATCACACCACAAAGATACAATTAAAAACTCTTCAGATTAAACGTAATTAACAACAAAAAAAATATATCAGGTATACAGAGTTTTACAGCATTGAAGATTTGATGCCAAGTAATCATCCCTCCAAGAAAAGTAAACTGAGAAAATTAGATTTTGATACCAAGACCTACCTTGGCAATCTAAGATTCCAGATTTCACAACCCAATTTCTCGTATGCACATTCTGTTTGACGACATCAACATGGATTTATTCATTATGAATGTCTTCTTCTAGTGATCCAAAAAAGTATCTTCCATAATTGAGGTTTTATACAGGAGATAGAAAATTTTTTACAAAAGTTTAGTTTCATTATTTAAAACTAACATACTAAAAATTTTAATTGTTTTACTAAAAAGTGAATAGCCATCATGATTCACTATACTTCCAACTTATCAAGAAATAACATTAGCACCATGCTTATGGCACTTAATATAAAAAATTACTTTTACAATTTATTCACTATATATAACAAAATATTAGAATCAAATAAAAGAATTTTATACAGTAACCATCTTATATTTTTCCAGAGCACTGGTACTTCACATCAAAATTTTTCAGGATTACCCTATCTGAATTTGGAGCTTCTATGCCATTAGTTAAGAAATTAAAATTCCCCAATATTTCAAAAAATCGTCTCAACAAATACTGAATAAGGAGTCTTCAGTTCCATGAAGTAGTGATTGCATATTCTCAACTCCTGGGACCTGTGTATGTATGTGCAAGACTGAAATGCCTGTGAGTGATTGCAGGGCAAGTGCATGCAAACCTTACAAATTTGACATGTACTGAATGAATAAAAAATTTACCTATTTCAGTTCTGAATCAATAGATAATTTACCAATTTGTGTACTGAATCAATAAATACTTAACCTATTTGAATAATGAATCAATCAATATTTTACCTATCAGAGCACTGAATCAAAACATCCTACAAGATGAATACAATTAACAGATTTGTTACAGCCTACCCCACAGCCCATTATAATAGTTGAAGCCTGGCAGAATTAGCTATTTGCACTGGCATAACTCTTCCTTATGACAATCATGATATGTATACATTAACACACAGGAGTATAACATCATTACCAGTATGTACTCATACTCCCAAACTTAAGATCTTGGCATCATTTATTCTGTATAGCAACCTATTTTTTGTGCAACAAATAGACCAATGAGTTCAAAATTTTATTTGTGAACCATAAATCTGAAGTTCTACTGTACAGTATTTACTTTCAGGATTTTTAAGAAAGAACATGATGCAGAAACTACATTCCTCAGTACCTTCACTAAAGTTAGATTATAATAGGAGCACATTCTGGCTATCTAGGCTACAAATCTGAAACAAAATGACCTTGGAAGACTTACATCAGCAGGCTCAATAATTGCGACTTTGCCAGCTCCGAGCTTGGAGGAGAACTTGGCAGCTGTGGCACAGCCTCCAGCTCCTCCTCCCACCACTATGAGCTCATAACTGCACATCAGTCATATAATTCAAACAAAATGTTTGCACAAACCTTACATGAAATCATGCCACTCTTTAGATCCATCCACACCCTTTTCCTCTGATTTTCAATTTTGTCCCATCTTTCCCTCTGGCCTCATATAGCATTCTCTTTAGCATCTTTTGCTGAGCTTTATACTCATCCATGCACCCTGCTGTTCAACTTTTGCAACTTTGTCTTTCATGAAGTTTTCTCATTTTACATCATTTCTTATCCAAAATCTTCTTTCTCATTCATTCACATTTTATTTTTCATGTAGAACGCTTGGTGTTTCCCTGTACTCTTTCTGCACTTTAATTTGCCAATAATCTGCTCTACTGTGTCATACAATGTTTTTGTTACAATTCCTATTTAGTCATTTCTTCTGGGCTTATAACAAAAATCTTCTCAGTTCCCTGTTTTCAAATGCCACTTTTCTTTTATACTGCTCATCACTCACAACATCCTAGATCATTTGGACTTAAGAACAAGCATTTGATGATCAGTGTCAATATTAAATTTATTTTCATCTACATCCATTTCTGTTCCATGTTTTCTTACTTCACAATTGACTAACACAGTCAATTGCTGCTTTCTATTCCTAATTCTTCAATGTATGCAAACTATTTTCTATTATGACATTCAGATTGCCAAACTCATTTACTTTACAAAAATCAATCAATTCACATTTATTTTCAATTACACTTTCATTAAGTTCAAACTTGACAACACTGTCACTACATTTGTGTACTCTTTTTATATCATCCTTTACATTATTCCAGCTTCTGTGAAGAAATGGTGGCTCAGCAAATGTAACTCAGAGAGCCACTCGTACTTCAGCTTAAATAAACTCAAAGTCAAATAGTAGAAATATATTAAAAAATAAGAAAAAAGTTGAAAACACTAATTACCAAGTTTAAAATATAAATACAGATAATCAGAGTTGAGGTAAACTAAAAGTTCTAACCTTTCACAACCACTTATTATAACAAAACACTACTATTGGCACATGAACTTCATGATTATACTTTAGAAAATTAACTAAAGCATTAAAAGAATGAATGAATGGACAAGCACAAAGTAAACCCAATGTATTTCTTATCTATGCACTTCCATTATTTAGACTCAACAAATACATATCTTGAATTATAGAATTTTAAACAAGAACAAATTCCTTTATTCATATTCTAGTTCTGCATGACTAAATTTGATCACAATTTCTTGTACAAAATTGCACTTAAAGCTAATTAAGGCATTCATATTAACACGTTGAGCGGCCATGACGGAAATTTCTGTCATATTGAATTCTTACCCTGGGGCCACTCTCATATTTTAAGGTGTATTATTATCCACCATTTTATCATCATTTTTCTTGAAAATATGTAAGACGGATTTTTCCGTCATTGGCCCCAGCGCAACATAGTGTATTGCTGGGGCTCATGACGGAAATTTCCGTCACTATATGTGAGTAGTGCATTTTAATGAATGATCTATATATAATATTATGACAAAATTTTATTGACGGGCAATGAGTAAAAGTTAAAATATGAGAGTGGCCCCAGGGTAAGAATTCAATATGACGGAAATTTCCGTCATGGCCGCTCAACGTGTTAAGTAAAATTCATTTGCATAGGTAGGTAAGAAATGTGTTTTGAAGTCTCTGAGAGTGCAAATACTCCACACAAGTAACAAACATCAATACACATGTAGAATTAAACTATTATAAATTTTTTTACTGTGTGCCTCACAACTGTATGTGTACAAGTCATGAGTATTCAAATAAACTACAACATTCATTTGTA
Source organism: Trinorchestia longiramus (assembly GCA_006783055.1). Taxonomy (NCBI): domain Eukaryota; kingdom Metazoa; phylum Arthropoda; class Malacostraca; order Amphipoda; family Talitridae; genus Trinorchestia; species Trinorchestia longiramus. The sequence continues at coordinate 15,493 of VCRD01003292.1, read as the reverse complement.
TTAACATCATTGGGTAACAATATTGTTGGATATTCATACATTCCTCACCAGGAGACTTGTACTAATTATTGGAAAAATGTTCAAATCTTACTTTCATTCCTATACCATTACAACCATAACTTTATGCCAGCAATAAAATCACTGACAACTAAGCAAAAAAAGTTCCTTACTAATGGAAGATTGTTTACAAAATTTAATCTTGAATTGTCCCAAAGTGCTATATAGAAAATATTCTTAGTATAAAAACACTGTACCAAAAATTTTGTATCTAAAATTTAACTTACCAGCTAAACACTGCCACAGGTCTTGTTTACTACCCATGAACCTGGAGCAGTCAGGCCATATTCCAAGAAACAGTTGATAAAAGCAACCTCATTGTTAAAATCACCTCATATTCAAAACTAGAAAATATGAATATTGTACAGTATTGTCCAATTTTATTAGAACATACTTTACAAGTATAGTAACCTTTTTGCTTTATTACAACTACTAATATGGTTAGTATTGACTTGAGAAGTCAATTACATTTAGGGGCAGAGTTTAAATGTATAATAGGTTATTATTATTTTTTACTCAACCATGTACACCAAAGAAGTTTTTGCATTTTTACATGCTAGTTTCAAATTTTTAAAAAAGTCCTACCTTCTACACTTTCAGTTTCACCTTTTTGTATTTTAAAAGGAACATAAGTAAAGGAATTCATCACCAAATCAGTATTAACTTCCGAATAAGAACTATCTCTTCTTTTCCACAGCATGTACGCCAAATTTAATGCAGAATCCCGGGGCACAATTGCGTCACGGTATGCGGGATCCATGCAGCCACCTCTTTAACCACGCACACAACTCACCTGTTTTTATAGCGTAACTGGCTGCCACTCGTACTAAATGAAGCCACTTGAAAATTCGATGCAAATACTCTGCAGTTGTAGGAAACAAATCTGAATCGCAAAGCACAATTCATCTTGAATTTCTGTTGTTGAAACCAAAGAAGATAATTAGCAATCGTCACTCCGAGACATGTGAACTTGAACCTTTCCTAGCACACGCTTGCGCCCCTCAACATTAAAACACAACAATTACGTATTACCTTCCGGTAGCACGGCCGATTTAAGCTTAATCTCGAATTTTTACTTCCCTTAAACGTTTATCAATTTGATACGCTTGCACAACTATTGCACAGATTTATAATCATAAATAAAAAACTTTTTCGATTTTGTGTGCAGTATATTGATTCATTTATTAACTTTAGCATTTTATGACGAGCGATGATGCTCTCAGCGACCCTTCCGAAATGAATGTAATCACCTGACATAATGGAAATTAATTGTCCAATATATTCACGTGCTAATTTAATTACTCATATTTTCTAGGGAACAAGCTATTAAAGATTTAAAGCAATTATAGGAGAAAAGTTAAACAACATGAAATTTAGACTAAACCAGGTGCAGAGTTGGATTTTTATTTTCGTTTTTTGCACGAAAAACATTGAATTATTAGATTAATGAATAAGATATTTCTTTTCTTGATTCAAAAATAAGCGACAGATTTTACGACAAAATCTTAAAATAGAGCAAATTTAAACTGCCATTCCTTTCATTTGGAAAGCAGTAAAATCAAATTACCGTATGTTGTGTTATTTTTAATGATCAAATAGAGAACTAGCTACATAGGTAACATACATGCATCGCCACAATTAAAATAAGCAGTATTGCTCAGCAAAGAAACTGTACAGAGGTCCATTCAATCATATACGATAAGAGGTGATTCTCCGACGTCGCGATTAGATAAAAACCCTCCCCTCCAAAAATAAACGTGTATGACCACTGCATAAAAACTGCATTGCTTAGCTTCAGTAATGAAGTGTCAAGACTACGACAATTTAGTTGCAATAAAATCAAGTTAGACGACAACTCAGTCAAATAAAAATTCAATTACACAACACATCACCACTATTACCTAGGTAGATGTGCATTGGTTGGAGGTATTGTAACTCCGTGTGAAACCGCAGCCCACAACACAACTTGTACTCGCTACTACAGCAGTTACGTAACACAGCCACCACAAATGATGAACGATTTTTAACAAGACTTAAGCCTCTTAAACAGGTATAGTTTAATTAAATAGTAGCATATCTAGAGAGCAAACAAATAAAGCATCTCCGTATAGAAACACACAGTAATGAAAAAACCACAGTACGTGGGGTTAAGTTTTCAATAGTTAACGGGAACATCTGAAGACTGGTGATGCTGCTCCCAGCGACTGTTGCCGTCTTCTGTGGTGCGACTTGAGGTAGAGGCTCGCGCGGGCGCTAGATGGCCAGTCTCAAACTTGACCTATCCATTCACGATCGATAACGAAATAGATAATTATTACAAACACGATTAAAATAATTACAGTTCCAGAGCAAGGTAGGGACAAAATATACAATAAAGAATCACACAAAAAATAACAAATGAAGGGTGTGAATGTAGGAATTTCTCGAGCCTTCATCCATGAACACCGCTATAGCAAGCCTCCCCCGGTGGCTGGTTCGTACAGCTCGTTCACGAAGACACGCCTGACGAATGACCGCCACCAGAACGTGATGTTGTGCAGGGCTTATTCTTCGTATTCGTGTTTCACCACAATTGATGGAGAAATTGAATTAATAATAAAACTGATGGAACAGTTCGCAAATGCTTTGCGATAATTTGACTAATTCATGACTACTTCGAAATTAACACCAAAAAATGGTTTAAATACTGACATGAGATAAAAACGAGGTTGCTCATCAACAAAGTTTATTATCACAATGTCTATGTACATGTTACAAACATATATATATACACAATATAAATACTCTCCAGTTTAGTAGAATGAAAATAAAGTATGGGAAAACGCGGTGAAAAGATACGTGAAAGTATTGCACGTGTACAGAACAGAGACGGTTCAGCAACACCAATGCTTTCGTAAGTAATGAAACTTGTTAAGCAGACACATTAAAAGTTAAGATAATTGGTACATAAAAATCACACAGGTTAATGTTAAGAGTTGCACTAGAGAAGCAATAGCCTTTTTTGCCATTAGAGCCTACATTTTTTTGTAGTTACAAAAGCAAAATCTTAGTAGAAAACAGTGATTACGATTTCAGCATCTTATGTACGAGCTATGGGAGCTATCTTGTCCGGAGTGTCTTAATAAATAATTGATCAGGGCTTTATAGACATAACATTAAATCAGTTCTTTAAAACATTATATTCCTAGTTTAACTACGGCAGCCCTCTCGGTTCTTGAAAATTCTCTTAAATGGAACGCAAGTGAATTTGTACGGCGTGTGGACTAACAAACACGTATTTTCACGCCCATTTCAGTCTTCTAAATAGAACACATCTATTATAATCAATATAATGATTTTAAGACCTTGCGCCTTGTGAATTCGTGTTTCAGACACAAAAGGTCATTTCATTCGTAGTCAACCAAACCAAAATGAATAAAAAATGGATGTGGACATGTATGCATTTGAACGACTCAGTTCGAATGAGCTCCTGTCTCCGGCCACCACCCACTGTCACCATACAAACCACAGCGATTGCAACAATTTCATTTTATCTGGTTCGCCTGTTTGCTTTCACTTTGTCGAGACCTTGCAATTCTCAGTAGAAGATAAACAGCTTTTATGAAAAAAGAAATAGGAGATTTATTAGGCATCTAAACGATACACACTGTTAAAATATCCCCAGAGATAAAAGAATATATCTAATGACATCCATACAAAACCTTTGAATAAAAATTCCTCCTTTCCGTAAGTTGTCATGTTAGTATTGAATCCACCAGCATTAAACAAGGTGGCGTTATTTAAAGTTTCAGTATCAGAGTAGTTAAGGAATTCTCTGTCATCACTTCTCCATCTTAACTCCTACGACTGAAAGCTCTCCACCCTACAATTAGGACGGAAAATCATCCACATAACCTGCATCTTCTGGACACCAGTTCCACTAGTCATCACAGCACGATTTGTCAGTTGTGTATCCAAGATAGGTACTATTAATTCACTTAGGAAATCAAAAAAAATTGTGCAATTTCTCCAGACATTATTAACGTTCAGTAGAAAAATTGTAATAGGAAAACATATGAAATACAGCGGTATTTTAAGTAATTTTTGTTCTTTGGCCTGTACACAAGAACTCAGCTCTTCACTTCAGCCGAACATCAACTTAATCTTGACGAATTAGAAAATGTTGCCATCATGATTTTGCCTAATTTTAAGAGTTCAATCACACTTTAGGAAAATCATGCCTGATTGTTAAGTTTCTACTCCCACTGCCCAGGAACGACGCCAATTGACGTAAAAATGAGACCGTTATGACTATATACAAGGTAATGACGGTCAGAAGTTTGGAGGTACTAGAGCCAGCCCGAGGTTCAGGTGCAGATAAAACGCTTCCACTAAAGAAAATGTTGGAACAACTCATCAGATACCAAAATGAATGGCGAATACTTATGGTTCAGTATACATTTTCTTCATGTAGCCCTAATGATTGCACGCTCTGATCGCTCTTTTCAGCCTCTTTGTGGGAGAGAAATAGCCTACCATGCTTCTATTCAACACGTAACTCAAGCAAAATGTAAGAGACAGACTTAGCAGTGCGTTCTTTAGAGGAACATTCGGTCAAGGAAACCGAGATGCACACTAGAGATTAGTTTTATGCGTCATCAAGGCCAGCAGCGACATATTGAGACAGTTCCGATGCCCAGCAGTATTTAATTACGATTATTATTGTATAATAGACGTGTTCATCAACGTTCTGTTATCCTGCGTTTTTACAGTCTTTTCAATGAATTAAAGTTCTAGAACTGGACACGTGGAACAGAAAACTAATACAGAGGAGACTATTTGTGTATGACATCGTAGGTCTTGCCACGCGCCATCAGGTGGAACCAAGGCTTCAGGTCCACCAAATTAAATTTCTCTAGTAGTTTCCCTTACACTTAACGAGTTAGAAAAATCTCAAAATATTGCCGAGTAGACTTCTAATCTCAGTGTTGTACATCAAACTTGCCAGTATTAGACATCAGAGTAACAGGTCTGGTGATTAACATTCACGCTCTATTCGATTCGAGAAATAACTTAAGGCTCAAAACAAAACAAAAAATTCAGAGAAAATACGATTTGCATTCTATTCTCAAAATAGACTACTGAAAATAATTTTCTTGGCATACAGAGCAATGCCTAACATTAACAGAGATATTCAACGATTGCTGTACGTCTTTCCATTCACCAAGATGGTAGAATACAATATGCATTATTATCATGTTCCTTGATCCAATATGGTACAGAATTGAGAATTCAAAGCGCACGGCTGACAACAATGCCACCATTCAATGAAATTCTTCACAAATGAACAAGTCAAGTCTTCCAGCATCTCAAAGTTAAACTGTCGTATGAGACAGAACATCCTGTCGTTTGGGTGAATAGGAATATAGCATTGTAAGAGAAGCGTGACTAACACACATGCCGTGCACACACTTTAGTTTTTGATCACCGAGGTAATTACTGGAGCGTCTGCTCCACATGATACACCACTGAACTCAAACATTGACTCGGGGAAATTAGGGGGTTCGTGGATACCTCTGACATCCACAGGGGGTTCGTGGAGACCTCTGACATCCACAGGGGGTTCGTGGAGACCTCTGACATCCACAGGGGGTTTGTGGAGAAAGCTTGTTTTCCTTCATTACCCAACAGTTGAGGTGAAATTTTAGATGATATCATGGAAAGACTCAGGCTTCATATTAGTCATAACTGTTGTTCGCCTTATTACACGCATTTAAAAATGCACGGACCATCTTAGTAACGAAGCAATATTAGAACATCACACATCACTTCAATTATTTGTACGACCACGATCGCTTACAATAAAAAAACATACAAACAAAAAAGTGTATATAAATAAACAAAAAATAATCGAGCGCTACAGCTCCGTGCAAACGAAAGAACGTGAAGAAATTATAATCAATTTGGCACTGAAACAAAACAAAATCTGGAAACGAAAGAACAACAAAAATTACCGAAGAGAGCGACTAGTTAGCTAAGGTAGTAAGCTTCTCTCCAGACCAGGGCTCCAGCACGCATGTTGTCGCAAGATTAAGCGCCGTAACGCAACCAACATCCAGCAAACACAAAAATCAGATCAAAGGAAAATCTTTTCAACATACAAGAAAATCAAAAAGCTTGGGTAATCAGGATACAAATGGTTTACCCTTGCGTTTTGCACAAGAGAGTTTTGGGAAAGCGTATAATACATTGAATGGTGAGCTTTCCCACTCACCTCGGTCACACTCGATACAAAGCAGTGCTGCTTCTGTAGCGCCATACACGTTTTGCGGGATTAGATCCCGGGTACTTCTGACTTAGTACATACTTAAACAAGAAGATGTACAATCATCTTCTGTTGATCGCTTCCTGTACTGTAACAATTTTCTTGTAGTTATGCCTTGATTAAGCGACTATTCCTATTACATTTAAATACAAGATTACCATTTCCATCTGTATTTTCTGGTTAAAATGAACGTTTTTTAAAAAAGCTTGCAGCGTCAACGAAATGAATTTGGTTTGAAAGCTCACTGAATGTAAGAGCAAATTTCAAATGCCTTTTCTACTCGTATTACTTGAGGTACAGTGCTACGCATCCATGACAGAGCGTACGTCACGTACAGGCAAACTGCAACTTCCAAGCATTGCATCCTAATTGCATGTCATGCCAGTACATGGATATTCTCTCACGGCTCAACTGGCTCTGGCAACGCAAAGAAACAAAAACAAATATTTTATCTGATTTCCAGTACTAAATATGCAGAAGCAACCCCCAATCGTAGATTATAGACCGTTTCTGGTATTAATTCCTCAGCAACAGCACAGTAAACATGTCCAATTCATCATAATGAAAGCAAGCTAGAGAACAAATTAGAAAAAGCATCGAGAGTACTACGAGAGAGACTGTGTGTGAGAAAGAAGAAGAGGAAACTAACCAGCAAAACGCCTACCTCAAGTTGCAGCCTCACAAAGGATTCCGACGACTAACGTTAGTGGTGGGTGCGATGTAGTTACTATTATATATGTCGATTAGTAATTTTAGCAGTAAACAGTGAGTGAGTGATACAAGTTGTGTCAATTGTAACTGTGGAGTGTAACTGTACGGTTTAACTGTCGTAACTACGACTGTCTAGCTGAGCGGGTAGAAGTTGAAGCAGGGCTAGCTAAAACTCTTCCTTCTGTTCCTCCTCCGCAACAGTCTGGGAGCTTTTATTTCCAAGAGCTATTCTCTAAGTTACGAAGTTCAATAAATGGCGCGACTCCAAAAGCTGTACATAATCTGACCAAATGTAAGAAATGAGGACACATGCCAGACAATGCGAAGACTAAGCAAACAAGGAGGGCTAGGCTTATATGTTCACAACATGGGACAACAAATTAAGCGGGAAGAGCGAGGGAAGAACTCGCTCAAAAACCGACATCTTCACACAAAATTCAACAGAAATCAGCGTGAAGGCTGGGAGAGGAGAAGGTTGAACGGTGAGATCTCGCTGAAGGATACCAACACTCAAACAATTGTCACGTGCAGGAATGCGTCAATACGAAGGCATCTACAAAACGTTTAGAAATTGGAGAAGTCTTGATACTTTATATTGATGTAGACATGTTTTATGAGAACAACAGTTTTGTCAGTGGAACGAATTTCCAACTAGTCATTTTGATAACAGAAAATTTTGTATTTTTGACAGCACTGTAAAGTAATTTGAGGTGTCACAGAGCGCTCTTATAAGTACGCACAAGTAGGTCAATGTACTTTGAATTTCGTGAGCACACACATGCAATGAAATGTGAGACCCTTTTGCAAAGCAATAATTAAAGAAGAAACATAAAAACTAAACTTTCAGAAGCTCCTTGTATCTCGAGTCCAAAAATTGTAGCTGGACTAATAAAAATACTTCCAAAGCTTTCTTAACTCGACATAATCTGGAAAAAATAGTTTTCAGCATTTAAATGCATCCTCCAAATTCATAGATATTGTTGTAGGTATTGACTTAGTGTTAGAAGATCGAAAATCGAACAGTTTCATTCATTTTAAATGAATTTTGACATCGGCTGTGTTTACACAGAACTTGTGTTCATTTTCAGGATCCAATGAAGGAAAATGGAACCAAGTCACTGGTCTTGTGAGACACGTTACAGGCACACATCGGCAGCAAATACAGTATTGTAATATTGACACACGGTACCGTATTACGGATACACGTTACTGATATCGTAATAGTGATATGCGGTACTGTTTCCGTAATACGGATACACGATACCGATACCGTAATACGGATACGCAGTACCGATACAGGAATATTGATCCGTAATACAGATTGTGTATTACAGAAACGGGACAAATACCATCAAGTCACTGAATTATAAAAAGAGTAACACACCAAAGGAGGTAACAGACAAGGCCGATAACGATTACCTGACATATATAATAAATAGCCGGAAATGGCAATACTGGACCCGTTCATACAACCTGACTACAATAAATCACACAACCAACTGGCAACACTTGCTGCTTCTACGATGGATAATTCCTAGACACGCCAGAGAGAAAGAGCGCGATGTCTTGCTGAAACGCAAGATAATTATTTGTTCCGTGAGGTGAAACCTTTCTAAAGGAGGAAGCGAGCGCTAAAATAAAAAGAAATTTACACCGAATCACTAAAAGGTATTAAAAGAACATACACGTTAACTCAAACATTAGTCAAAATCGAAGGGAAACACTGTCCCCTCATGACATGGTCTGCAAGTCAGTTTTGTTCAGCCGTGCATGTTGTAAACAGTACTCACGCCCAGCATTATGACTCAAAAGATGGTCATCAAAAGATCAACAAGCTATACAATAAAATGGCTATCTTGGTCATGTGAATTACACAACAAACTTAGCACAGTGAAGCAAAAGAGTAGTGCGACACCTGAAGTCAACGCACCTCTGAACACAGCTTCGACACAGTGAAACAATCATTGATACCAGAAAAAGGTTTCTAGCACGGGTTGACCTTCAGTTTTTATTTCAGTGATTATCCTCCTCGTAAATAGGATACTAGCATCTAAATATAACAACCACAATATCAGTAAAGGTTACAGTCAATCAAACATCAACCACAATGTCAGTAAATACTGAGAGTCAATCAAACATCAGTCACAATGTCAGCAAAAGCAGAGTCAATTAGATGTCGGTCACAATGCCAAAAGCTGTAGACAGCCATTAGAATGAGCAAGATTGTGTTCACTGCATTGTCAAGCGGACACCGAGACATACGCAACCAAGTCTGTGGTTAGGTAAAAGAGGCACATTCACCACACCTACTGTCCACTAACTTTGATAACAAACATAAGTCATCCCACAGCACCAACTTTAACTAGAGCCCAGCTATCAGGGAAATATTCCCTTTCTTCTAACGAGGTTCACTAAATATAAAGAAACATTTACTCGTCAAAACAAAACGAAATCTTTAAAAATGCATGCTAAGTACGGATTTTTTACTCTACGGTTCTACCAAATCGACCAAAACTTAAAAAACAAGAGACCGAGTACAAGGTTTTTAAGATAAGTCTTAATCCGATCACTACAACGATGAGATCTTTAATGATAAATGAAGGCAAAAGGTTTTTTGGTGAGGCAAACGGTTTTCTCGCGGGGCAGAAAGTATTCTTATGAGACAAAAGCAAGCATGGTAAGTGTGAGGCACGTCTGTGCTCACAGACGAGGATGTGTCCTCGGATCGAACACAAAAATGAACAAGAAGTTATAAGGCAGAAAAGCATCAGAAGAACAAGCGTGAAGTGGAAGCTAGAGATTTGTTAGCTAAACTATGACTTCTAAAATGTTCCTTAAACAAACATTAGCGCTAAAGGAGGGCTATGAACGCTACAAACTCGACACAAGAGAAGCAGTAAGGCCTCGAAAAGAAGACTCCACAAAACCTCCTCAATACTCATGAGAAAACATCCAATAATATTGTCTGAAATAAGCAAGTCAAACTTTGAGTTTATCAATGCATCACAATACCTGAAAACAGCCTTTGTTCTGTATCTCATTTCACACAAAACGAATGCAGCTGCATCTTTGACTAATGCGCAAATTTACACTTCAATTGCACATCATTTTGGGATAAATCAAAACTTTTCTGCGTGATCTTCCAGTTGAAGTTCCAAGATTTTTTTTACGTTTTACCATCCCATATATATATTATACACCGTCTTGGATTTTAGAAGTTAACACACGATTGAAAGTTTAAATTTCCAAACCGATCTAAGCACCCACCTTACTGCCCAGCATGTCTCAGATCGGAGACCTGTCGAGTTGAACTGCAGACACACAATGATAGAAATAGTTCTTGCAATCAGAAGCCATTTTGCTGTCCAGCGTTCATGAGAACGTAGGCCGCACACATAGCAAAAGCTCTTCTAATCGAAGACCTGCATGAGTATATAAAGCTCTCGGTAGGTGTGACCGAGCGTGCCAGACAGAGTTTGTCTCTTCTGTACTAACGCTCGTATGGACATCATCATATTGTAGCTCTCTATGCACTTGTTCCTACGCTCCTCCCGTGATATGTCAACTCCCACCGAGTGCACTGGGCCGTGCATGTTGCTTTTGATCATCGAGCCAAAATTTCTGAGCATGAGTTTGAGGGAATTGCAGCCCACCGTCACGTATGACTCGTGCTTGCTTTGCAACAGCTGACTGACAGAAGGCAAGAGCGAGGTGACGATGTCCAGGTTCCAGATAAATGGACGTAGGTTGATCACGTTCAGGAGGTCAACCAGGGCCGACTGGTCTGCAGCGTTGAGCATGTGTTCCAAGGCAGAGCGTAAATCTTTGCTTATCCACAAGGAATACGCAGACCGTAACAACCTAGCACGACCTACTAAAGCCCCTAGCATTGGTGTGTGTCCTTTAGCAATGTGACACATGACTTCAGCCTCAGACATGGCATTGAGTGTGACCATGTGTTCTTGCCCCACAGATAACCCACCAAGTTTGTCAGGTAAACAATCATCGAAAGCGTTCATGAATTTCATAGGGCCCCCCCTGTCTGGTAGAAGAGAGTTTGTGTCTTCTCTGTATTTTGCCGTACCGAAACCAAAATCCTTGGGGGTGCCTAGATACGATATATTGGGATGGGAAGACCTGTGGTCCTCTTTCGGCATGCCTAAATACGAGATGTCCACCGGCTGGGAGGCCTGTCTGTTGTACGAGTTTCTTGAGTTTTGCTGGGCGGTGCTGAGCATCATAGGACTACGGTGGTGGATGGTTAGGTCAGAGTGTGATGAATCCTGGTACTGCTCTCCAACCTGACACAATGAGCATTGCAGTGAACCTTTCACATGTATTATCATTACAATAAGTATTTCACAAGTATTACCTTTACACTAAATATTTCACAAGTATTACCATTGCAATAAATATTTCACAAGTATTACCATTACAATAAGTATTTCACAAGTATTACCATTGCAATAAACATTTCACGAGTATAACCATTGCAATAAGTATTTGGATAACTAGCACTCCAAGAGCATTCATATGAAGGCTTATGTTTACATCAAGACACTTGTTCTACCGATGTCAGACGATATTAATGACCTTGTTTCTTAAACTAATGTAAACAATGCCAGATATTAGCGAACAGATACCATCACATTTAATGTATTTTCTGTGTACTATTAATGTTTACGACAGTGCCATAAAAGAACACAAAATGCACGTGAGGCCAACAATTGTGATGACAGCAGTACATGTGTTCAGTAACATCGACCATCCCGTCGAGAACTCGACAATGTATATCAGTGCGTTATGCTCGTAGTAATAGTGTGTTATACTCGCAGTAATAGTGCGTTATGCTCGCAGTAATAGTGCGTTATGCTCGCAGTAATAGTGCGTTATGCTCGCAGTAATAGTGCGTTATACTCGCAGTAATAGTGCGTTATACTCGTAGTAATAGTGCGTTATACACGCAGTAATAGTGCGTTATACACGCAGTAATAGTGCGTTATACACGCAGTAATAGTGCGTTATACACGCAGTAATAGTGCGTTATACACGCAGTAATAGTGCGTTATACTCGCAGTAATAGTGCGTTGTACTCGCAGTAATAGTACATTATACACGCAGTAATAGTGCGCTCCATCATTCACCAATCGCTCAACAACTCAACTTCACTGTCACTCTAAAGAAATTTAAGGCAACGTAGTGATCCGGTAAAACAGTTCGATGTTCGAGCCTTAATAACTTATTTTAGTTATTGGTCAAGCCTTAATAACGTGGTTTTGTTATTGTTCAAGCCTTAACACGTTGACTCCGAAGTGGTACGTATGTGTACCACTTAGGTTCTGTAATTTTTTCAGATCCTTCTAGTGACTATGCGTACAAAGTGAAGTTTTACACCAATCAGGCAATCGGAGGCAACGTGTTAATAACGTGGTTTTGTTATTGTTCAAGCCTTAATAACGTACCTTTGTTATTAAAGGGAGACTTTTTAAAAGTTGAGCTGCACAAGGTTCAAGCTTTTGTAGATTCGTTTGAGCAGGTGACTTCCCCCCAAAAGTTACGGTCTATCTACGTTTTCCCCTGAATCCGTGCTAAAAACCAGTATTTTCAACACACGATGAACGACACACCTATTGAAGCAGTACATCAACAGATCTTGGTATCATTATCAGAGAAAATCTCAAGCATGATAAGTTGAAAAAAAGCGTCAAACGCGAGCAGGATTCTTGGTTTCATGTCAAGAAACTTTGAATACAAGTCAAAGAACATAATATTACCGCTCTATAAAGCGGTATTGCAGTCACTTCTAGAATACGCAGTGCAACTCTGGTCTCTTACCCTACGATGAGATATTAATAGAATGGAGAGAATTCAGCATCAAGCAACGAAAATGATTCCCTAACTACGCAATTTTATCTACGAAAGGCGTCTTCAACAGATTGAGCTCATCTCGCTAGAACAAAGACTACGAAGACAACTCATCGAGAGATAGATATCACAAGGGCTTTAACGATGTTACCATGGAAGGGCTTTACGACAGAGACGATAACGTGAGAATCAGGAATAAGTCATAAACTAACAGTAAGAAACCATGATATTTCAGGCTCTAAATTATTCTCCAGCTAAAATTGATAGAATCTGGAACCAGCTACCCAATAATATCGTTTCGGCTAGCACTATGAACACATTCGGAAACAGTCTCGACAAATATTCGATAGGGAACACCTCCAGTTCTATACAGCCCTGATTCCACATTCTATCTCCTGTAGCCTGCGTAAGATTTGCGGTGAATGTGGGTGACTAAAATGCCTGTGCTTGATTAAGGTGCTGTGCGTGACTGAGATGTCAGTTTGTGATTGAAGGCTTTGCGTTAGACAGCATGAGACTTAATAACAGTCCAAAAATGAACAAAACAACTCGTTGGTGATGGCATATTGCAAGGACGAGGAACTAACCTGTCTAGTGAGATCAGGACTATGCCTGGGTGCAGTTCTGTAGGCTGGATGCTGGGTTAGATCAGGCTTGCTGCACGTCACAGATCTGCTCGTGTTGGTGACATCGGGGGGCCGGGGGGTGAGCTGGGGAAGTGAGTTGGGGGGCGAGGGAGGGGAGAAGTTGACTGAGGTATTGGGGGGCGTACACCCCTCCATGGCTAACTGTGGCTCCGAGGGGCTGTGGCGCAGGGGATACCTGATTCAGGAGTACTTTTTATAATGTAATCAGATATATTAACCCTTCACCAACCTTAATTTAAAAAAAAAACTCATTTTTATTACATTTTCCATTTGATGTTTATAAGAGCTTTCATGCTTACTTCATACATAACCCACAGCACAATGTTTTCCCTTTCTTATTATTGAAATAGGCGCAGTATGATTAATAGTAATGTAATGCAGTAATGACGTGTACACCACGTACAGTGATAGTGTGTACAACTAAACAATCATGTTTATCGATGCAGCATCAAGACGCGCTGAAATAAATACAAAAGAGAAACAGGACAAAGAATTGTCACAGTAAAGTGAAAATTAGAAATGACATACTTCACTACCTGACTAGCCTGTGCTAGTCCTCACTACCTGACTAGCCTGTGCTAGTCCTCACTACCTGACTAGCCTGTGCTAGTCCTCACTACCTGACTAGCCTGTGCTAGTCCTCACTACCTGACTAGCCTGTGCTAGTCCTCACTACCTGACTAGCCTGTGCTAGTCCTCACTACGTGACTAGCATGTGCTAGTCCTCACTACGTGACTAGCCTGTGCTAGTCCTCACTACCTGACTAGCCTGTGCTAGTTCATACTAAGGCAGATGTCACACCTGGCAGTCTGCTGCTGCTGCTGTACAGCCACGCGTCTGCTCTCTGACACGGCCCTGGGCCTGTGTGCCCCACTGTCTTCTCCTGGTGATCTGAGAACACGCAACTTAATTACCTGGTGATCTGAGAACACGCAACTCAATTACCTGGTGATCTGAGAACACGCAACTTAATTACCTGGTGATCTGAGAACACGCAACTTAATTACCTGGTGATCTGGGAACACGTAACTTAATTACCTGGTGATCTGAGAACACGCAACCACACTCAGTTAAAATCACAGTGAAACTACTTTTGAAGGCGACAGGCAATACTATTTTGAATTGCAGTGAACTCCAACTTTTACAAGCTAAGAAAATTTGCTTAAGGCGACTACGAATGAGGACAACAGAAATAATTGCTTAAGGTTACTGCAAATGAGGACAACAGAAATAATTGCTTAAGGTTACTGCAAATGAGGACAACAGAAACAATTGCTTAAGGTTACTGCGAATGAGGACAACAGAAATAATTGCTTAAGGTTACTGCAAATGAGGACAACAGAAACAATTGCTTAAGGTTACTGCAAATGAGAACAAAAATAATTGAAGCCCACAAACATGAAGTTCAGAGTAAGGTAACAATGACGCAACAAGGAAATACGTAACACCAAAGCATTTAGGATAATAGTCTTAATTATGAATCACTCTCCAAAATACTTGAACGCATTTAGGAGTAATTTTGGTAAACAATTACTTTCTTACCTACTTTGCAAATAAAGGTTTAATTATATTTCAACACGAAAAAGGATGCATGCAATCTAAATCAACGCAAGTATCAACAGAAGAAACATGCGACACCGTGTGAAGTCATTAATCTGATTAGTGAGTGTACTGTACACTGCACCAGTGTCACGCAGTACTGTACACTGCACCAGTGTCACGCAGTACTGTACACTGCACCAGTGTCACGCAGTACTGTACACTGCACCAGTGTCACGCAGTACTGTACACTGCACCGCACTTGCAGTGGTTCAGACACAAATTCAAAGGTTTTTCCATGAGCTCTTGTCAAAATTGAGATGAAAGTTGGAGAATTGTGGAGTTCCAGGGGTTGGAAGGGGGTTGGAG
>VCRD01003291.1:48743-64341 GCA_006783055.1 Trinorchestia longiramus | reverse complement strand
TATATATATATATATATATATATATATATATATATATATATATATATATATGTTCCGTGATTAGAACTGTCGTCACCGAATTTTTCTTCTCATCAGCCAGTAGCTGAACACGAGTACAATATGTCCGAGGACTTTGATAGGATCAGATGAGAACTTTGAGTAGTTAGAATGTGATGAAACATTTGCTTCATTTTGCTCCCACGAGTGAAAAGTACACATGATAACATTCTGAAATACTGTATTGTGTACCGTAAACATTCTGTTTTACTTCTAATATTTGAATCTTAATTAATATTTTCAAACCTTTCTAGTCAAAATTTATAACCTCTAAGTTCCCAGTTTTTTCACAAATTATAAATAACTAGCAGGAATTGCACTCCTGTCGGTTTGCTTCTTTCTTTTCTTGTTTTTTTTTCCTGAGGAATGATTCACGTCCTAAGAAACAGACGACAGATTGGAACAGTGTAGTCTAGACTTCCTGAAAGCAAGTGGTGAAGCTCTTCTTCTTGATCTAAAGTATATTAGATGGAGTTTTAATTATAAGTCTCAGCAACTAAATCAGGAGAGCTCTAAGGAAATACTTAGAGTGATTTAAGTAGAACTAGGAAAAAGCCTGGCGGAGCTAAGACGTTCTATCGACTGAAGAATATTGATAGATTATTTGTGAGGTAGAATGACCTAAGGTTGATCTGCGCAGTGCAGTCCGGAACGTGTTTAGGTATCCCAATCAGAAAATGTTTTAAAGATTGAATCAATGAATACCTTAGGGCCACACATCATAAGATTTATATATGTTGAATCAGTACATCTGCTGATACAATGCGATGTCAGACTGAATACTGACACTTCCTTTCTTTTATTTGACTTTCAAGCGTCCAGATTAGTTTTCATTGCTGTACCTAGTATTTGAAAACTTGCTTACGTGTTTCTTGTTTCTCAATCAAATTACTGATCATGTGACCTAAAATTTCAACTGAGAAGTTTTGAGTTCAAGTTTTACGTTCATGCACTTCCTGATTTCTACTCAAATTAGAATTACCTGCGCTTCTGAACTGAAAAGCATGCAGGCAGCACTGCACCTCGCTAACTCTGCAGGAGTCCACTGATCTTGAAGATCTCTGGGCGGCTTAATGTTCCTAGCCAAGCCTTGGTTAATCTTCTCTAAGCCTGGTTTAACTTAATGAGCGATGTTGCCGGTCCTCGAGACGATGAAATAAGCGTTTTTGCTCCGGAACGCAAGCTCAGCTCGGCTAAAGTTCCTCACAAAACTAAATTGGATACCAGAACTGAGGAAGAAAATTGAACTCTTGTCTACCCCGTAGAGTGGTTGAGGAAGGGAAACTATGCATGCACCATCTGTTCACTAGGCACAAATTATGCGCCTGTGTGCAATAACTGAAGTGAGCTTTCTCGTGTCTGTTCAATTAAATTGAAATAGCTTTCCATGATACAGGTACATCAACAGCACTATTGACCTTCCGAATTCGTGTAATTGGTGTTAGGACAATAATTAGTAAAAAATTATTGAATTCAGCAGATATCACGATATATTGTTATAATTGAAAAAAAAACGCCGTAACTGTGAAGAAAGTGTTTTTTTAGGTGAAAAATTAAGGATTGAAAACTGGAAAAACTTGTGGGCACAGAAAAGTAGTGCATCCCATTGTACATTCATGTAGTAATGATGTTTTAACGGTATTGAACGCTTTAGTGTCTCAACGTGTGTAGAGTGTTATATAATTTCCAAATATCAAGAAAAAGTATTTACAAGTGAGAATACTGAAAACACTACTCAAACTGTGAAAGAGATGACACTACTTGTTCAGCTTGCTGAGTACAGGAGTCAGAATTGACCAGGTTCTGGTCTATTCGAGGACATGTATGAAGTATTTCAGTACTCTGTACCTCTATGAGAAAGAGGCAAATACGTGTAGGGATTGCTGCAGTGATAAATTTATTTTTAGCTGATCAAATGGGATCCCAAATAGTAAATTTATATATGTTTATATAAATTGACTTTCTGTTTATGGACGTTCCGTAAAATAGTACGTGAAATAGCCTTTACAGTTTCATGGGTTTTCTTAAGTTCAACATTTGGTAGCCCTGGTGAGGATTTTGATGTTAGCACTGTGGGGGAAAACATTTTTTCACCCGTCCGTATCCTAAAAGTTGTATCTTTGGTGTTAATTCACACTCCGTTAATTCTGCGGGATATGCTAATGGTCTTCTTTATATTATAGTCTATTGTGGAGGAGCTAGATCACTGTCCATGTGAAACTCTCTTATTTATGACCAGGTGAGCAAAGACATTTGTTTTATATGGAATCTTTTGTCCAATTGTTTAGCTGCAGTTATTGTTCCAATCTATTTTCAACAAGC
This sequence comes from Trinorchestia longiramus, assembly GCA_006783055.1. NCBI lineage: Eukaryota > Metazoa > Arthropoda > Malacostraca > Amphipoda > Talitridae > Trinorchestia > Trinorchestia longiramus. The sequence continues at coordinate 61,962 of VCRD01003291.1, read as the reverse complement.
ATACAAAAAGAAGAATTAGCTGTATAAAAGATGCATTGTGAATAGGGAAAAAACACAAAATAAGTCTTCAAATGAAACTGGTCAATGGAGCAAAGGATATTACAGCAGTTGAAAAAACATTTTTTAGTCTGGTATTTTACTTATTTTGGAAAACCGTCAGAGCCAGAGATATTGCCTTTTTTCTTTTCTCGATCTTTCTTTATCGTTGACTCTCCATCGGACGATGATACGACGACATGAGCGGCATCGATTCAAGGATGATACGAATACAGCTGCTACTGACTGTCATCTGTTTGTAATTCGCCTTTGACGAGATATTGACTCCCTTTATGAGAGTCAATTTTATAGATGCCGCAACTGCTCCAATACGATGGCAATTCAGCAATCGATAAGTAATCTTAACTAGTATGACGATTTGTACTGAAATATGACGAAAAATCAAGGAGTGGTTCAGTCATGATGCGTTTTCATTTGATACTCGCTTATTTGATTTTATCTTTTTTGCTTCGATTCATAGACAGTTCCCGAAGGGAAGAGTTGTGGTGGAAAGCCTTGTGTTTGCTCTTCCTCCCTCCTCAATCAAGTGATGAATTCTACCTCGCGTATGCAAACGAAGTCTAGAGCCCTGAACGGCGCAAGTTTTCCAAGGAAGATGTCAGTCAAGTTTTTTGTCACTTGTTGCTGATATCCTTTTAGAGGCGCCGTAAATCTCCGGAGATGAGAAAAGGTTTTGTCCGATCTCCATTTCGAGCGGAACTTTGACTGCCGCTTCTTTTGGCGACAAATTCTGGTCCGAGGCAAGATTCGTTTACATTCAGATGGCATGATGAAAAAATTTGCCTGCTAGTTTGAAGTTCCTGCAACGTACGAGCTCGAAAACTTCGGTCGACTGGTTCAACAGTTTTAAAGTTGGTCTAACCTTTCTAAGTTTTGGCTTCTCAACTACATCGCCGCGCCTGCTTCTAAAGAAAAATTTGACAGTGGTTGGCAAAAACTGTGTACTTTTCATCAGCTTCTGTATTCGAGCGTAACTTCCTATATCATTCACAAATAGAAGATAATACTTCATTTTTAATACAAACAGTTTCACTTTTACAATGCGTTTTCATTTCCTCCTCAATGGAGCGACTATGGTAATTAATTTAATTTAATGTATAATTAATTCCTCCCTTTGTAAGCGTTCATTTAATCATATTATTATTGGGGTATCTTCAAATGCTCTTGAAATTACACGTCTTTAATAATTAGGAAACTTTTAAGAATAGCATTTCTTCCATCAAATTAAAAGTATACTCGATGAACTACTACTTCAGTTAATTTGCAAGGGATGTCAAAAGCTTTCGCAGTATCGTTGGTGCAACTAAAATTCATTTCATAAAACTAATGTAATCCTTACGCTTTTTTTGCAGATGATGAAGCGAATCTTTCGTTAATTCTATACCATAAATTTTTAAAGGTCAGTTTAACTCATTCCCATCGGTTGGAGTTCAGAAATTTCCCGAATTGGTTTGAATTGATCAAAACAGAGGAAACTCAGGGTAAATATTTTAGAACAAAAATAGTTTATTTTGAACTCGAGGTTTCATGCTCCAGTGCCGAAGGCGTGTGTGCCTGAAAGAAGGACCTGCCTATGACATCAAACACTATGTCCGAAGTCATTTCTTATCTGTTGGCAGTACTACTGTTTGTTGACATCAGTCTTATTCGTTTGAATCAGTGTGGTCTATGACAGTGCATCTCAAACTATCTGATATGGCGCACCCTCAGTTGATTTTCCTATGTGCCAGGGACCTGCATTGTTTTTAAGTAACATTAATTTATACCAAAAACAACATCGGCTGTTGATGCTGAGTATTGGTCACTAATGGCTCGCGGACCGGCAGCTGTCCGCAGACCACCACTTGAGAAATACTGGTCCATGGCATCCGTGTTGTCTGTCAGCATAAGTGTAGTCATTATAATGTCATTTAAAGACAGTGGAAAAAAAGGCTTACACACTTTGTGGACAACAAGGCCCACGCATTGGAGAGTCTTCAGCATCCTTCTACCTTCTGGGTAACGCGAGGTGATATGCCGTAGATTCGGTGTCCATGAATTGACTGACGATATTAAAATTCTTCTCTCGTTCTTTACCTCAGACTTAAAAACATCAGAAAGCATTTTGATCCTCTGTTAAATACCGCTGATAAAGATCACAGTAACTCATAGCTTCTGCATAAAATGCACAAATTATTTTGCGTTTAACTTTACTTATGATTTTTCCATTAGGCATTATTATGTTTTCGTTCAGTTTAGAATACATTCATTGATATGACTCATGTATGATGTTTTTCTTTCACAAGTTAGTAATTAAAAATCATACAGATATTTTGTGTTTCTCATATTATTAAATGTTTTCATATAAAGTGTTCCCTCAAATCTACGTTTCGTTCATTTATAAGTAGCATTTTCCTTCTTCAAAGTTTACTCGTTAACTTTTATTCTCAGTTGGTTTCGAAGCGTTAAATTCTTAATACTCTTTCCTCTGGATTATGAAATGAGAGGCAATTATTGATCTCGGTTAATGGAAGGATTCGGAAAGAATATTGTTCGAATAGGAGCAATATGATAGATTTGGATATGAGCTCCTCGCAGCGTTTATTTACTGATTACGTGAAAGATTTTTCCCTAAAACTATAATCAAATGTATTCATATTCTGACAGAAAAAGATATCTTTGCTATTATACAGCCAGATTGTATAGCATGGTAGTTATCATACAAAGGTATTATGTGAAATAGGGTGGATTTAATACGGAGTAATTAGAACCCACACACCAAGCATCAAAAGAATTTTGAATAATTCCACAATTTCATTGATGTATAACATGATGTTCTTATACAAAGTTCTTTGTAATAATGTTACTGCTAAACAATGTTACTAATTCATTCCTGAACATGGTAAAATTTGCTGATAAATTCACTAATTGTTTAATACCGTTTTTGAAATTCTACTAAAATATGCTAGAAATAATAACAAATTTCATAATAAAACATGAGTCTAGAGACGATCTTATGAGCATTTCGTCGATAGTACTCTTATTTCAACAACATTACAGCGATTTCAACGAGATTATGCGTATTTCAACGATGCAGCACTTTTTAGCGACATTGCGCTGTTTTAACGATATTAAACTTTTTTTAACAATGTTAAACTTATTTCAACGATATTAAAGTCATTTGAACGATATGATGGTAATTTCAGTCGATAATTCGAAGCATGAAGACTCAAACTTGTCTTTTTTTCAGGAGTTCTAGTGAAAATTGGCTGTGGCTTTCCCTCGCTTCCTAATTAAATTACTTGGCTAGAGCGTTTTTTAATCGCTCTTTCTTAGAACAAGAGTAACAGAAACGTACTCTGCCGAAATTAGTTTTGAAATTACTAAAGTGCATCAATATAAATTTTTAAATGTTGGTGGCACAACGTAAATTTGACGGTTAAAATGATTTGAAGGCATGTTGTGTCTAAAATGTCGATTGCTTAACATGGTTGTCTAGCGTTGTGAATGTTAATAACGAAGAGCATGTGCAGTACATATTATGACTTCTTTCTACTCTGTTTAAGTTGCACACGGAAGGCAAATATGTCTATGGGCAGGCGATGAGAATCTACAGAAAGGAAGCTAGTCCAGCTTGCAGTGCAATTCAAAAAAGTAAAATACCTTTTTAACGACAAAATTTTTGCTCGAGTGTGAGAGTTGTCTGTCTTGTCGGTAGTGAAGACGTCCAACATGCCAGCACCTGACATCTCCCTCACCGTGGTAAATATAAGAGCAGCCATCTATTCCAGGGATAACGGCCCACTCTGGATATACGTATATAGCAGGCTCGAACCGTAAAACAAGTCGTCGGAATACGTCCCTCAAGACCAAAGCCTCGGACTCCGGTGGTGCGCTCCGTTACCACGGAGCCATTACACTTCGAAATCGACCTTTGAAGGAAGAAACATGTCTTCTGAAGAATACGAAACATCATCACACAGCGGAGCCCAAGAAATTATGGAACTACAGAACACCTGAGGTTGTCCGACTTCAAGGCGCTAAGGTGGTTCTTAGATTTCTCTAAATATTCTCTTATAAGATATTTCGACCCTAGTAATTTCCATCTTATCATGGAACGGCGGAAACTTAAAAATCATTGCCTCGCAGAACAAACCAGCAAGTGTTGTTCATGTCAGATTACGTCAAGATGGATTTCATCAAGTTAACTTCCTTGAGGTAATTCAGATCTAAGACTTCGCAATGTTAACGTATTACCTATAAAAATGAACTAAATTTACTGGCTGAATCGTGGGTCGTTTGAGGACAGTAGCACGGAATAAGCCCTGAAGGCGATAAGTTGCTTTGTGTTGGGGCTTTTGTAATGAAGGAAAATAATGTAAAAAAATCCAATTAGGTGTTCAGTTTTGACGCGACACGTGCTACAAGGAGGAGAGAAGGGAGGAGACAGAACTGACATACATGTATGTCTGAATAATAATTGAGCACTGAGAATTAACTGTGCACTATAATTATAATTAAAGTATTGTTCTTTCGTGCCATTCTTCGATCTGACCTAACTTTAAGAGAGGCGAAATCAAACAGCGTATCAGTGAATAGAACGGATACGCTAAAGATAGAATGATGGGAGCTAAAAATGCAGATACAAGAGCTGCAAAGGGCATGGGTTAATGAACACATATAAGATATTGTACTGTATGTAGGCGCACTCTCGGGAATGAAAATTCTAGGATACAAAATGCAATAAAGCAGGGCTATGAATACAAGCTTGAGTTAGAACTGCCGTGCAGGGCTTAAAAGTAAATGTTGACTAGAGAATACTTTTTAATAGTTAAACATTGAGTACGATGACTTGAAAATGAATTGAATGAGGTCAACTAACTTTTGAAATATTAAATGTATTGAATACCTCTACTTATAGGCTAATTATTCAATATACGTATTTTTCATAATGAAGGTATTTGAAAATTACTCAGAATGACGCACTGTAGATAATAGAACTTATCGCGTGAAATCAGAATAAAAAAGTTAAAAGTGAGAAATCAATTTGACGGGACAGTAGCATAATTCATTTGGCTTACCTATATCAGGGATATGATGCAATATAGGTTCCCTGTCTCGTTGAGTCACCTACAAAAGATCAAAAGAACGTTGTCATTCGTTAGCTTCTTCTAATTAGGGCTGCTGATTAATCAGGTCAAAAGTCTCTTCCCAATGGGATCACATTAACTAGAATTGATTGAGTATTACGGTATACCACGCACCACACTCAAGAACGTAGTCGAGTAGTTGGAAAACACGAATGTCCTCGGAAATAAAAAAAAATTGTAGATCATGATGACATGATGATGTAGCAGACTGTGAGACCACAGAACAGACAACATGGATCATGCAGCCGTGAGACGCAGCAGACTGAGGCCACAGAACAGACAACATGGATCATGCAGCCGTGAGACGCAGCAGACTGTGAGACCACAGAACAGACAACATGGATCATGCAGCTGTGAGACGTCAATGATATGAACACACAAATGACGTCTTCGGACAAAAACAACTGTAAACAAGAGCGAGCAATAAAAAATCGTGCAGCCGAACACAGATTTAGTGTTGGAAAATAGCAGAGGTCGAAAGACTAAGTGAGTCAGAGGAACTAGGATATTATGTTCCTCATTTGGATGAGGAGAAAGTAGAAACTAAGCAACATTGGACAGGTACTTTCAAAGCTTAAGAGAATTCGAACCCAGGAAGTGTCGTAGGGCGTAACTTTACGAATATGTTATTACATAATGGGATTATTAATGTTATCAATATTCTTTAAGCCTATAAATTTGTGATGAGCGTTTGAGCAGCAAAACTTCCAGTATCACACCAAATGAAATCTCACGTAAAATCAAAACAATGTAATGTAAGTACGTAATAATGCACCGCATAACGTATGATGTAATTTTATCACGGGTCAATATTACTTGATTAATAATATCCTGCATTATAAAAGCATTGTAATGTAAGTAATAATGTGCTGTGTATCGTATGGTGAAATACTGTACTCAGAAATGCAGCTTGCAGACCAGGAAAAAAAAAGTTATGAATGCGTATCTTATTCAAGACCTAGAGGGTCCTCAGTTCTCTAGCTCCTAAACCTTACTGTTGATTTAATAAGGAACTGCGATTCCTGCTGCAATTTGAGTGCATTTAAGGAAAAGGTTTTATTCGAATTAGTAGCCTTGAACCCCTGTACGAATCTTGCCGCCATCTGCATGTATTTGCTCCAGATCACTGCGACACAGGAGATGAAGTAAGAGGACATGATTAGGATTGATAAATGACATTAAAACGAACTTAGTAATTACAGCTTTTGGAAGTCGTGATGAACTGAGCGTAAGAAAAGATTAAGTTTACCAGAGGAAATGACTTGATCAAGCTTTATCCTTTTTCAAGCGCTCTTTAGTCTGATACGTTGAGTAATTTGGGCTCAAAGGTAAATCCTGAGTATTATCATTCATTTTGAAATACATCCTTGAATTGGCTGCATGTAGCAAAGTTTGATATATATTACTGCAAGGAGTGGAGAATTATCTTAGAAAACAGTATTTTAACACTGCGTGTTCATTTTGTAATATGAAGACCTCGAACCCAACTTTAATCATATCTAATTTGGTGGACCAATCCTTTATGTGTGTTTTGGACATTACGTCATAAATTATGACACCAATCTAGTTTAATTAATGTAGAATATAAATTGTTTTTGCACGTATTATTGCTCTATTGAAAAAGTCGGCTTCTGGTAATATTCTTACTCCGCATATACCGTACATGTACACAGCTATGCTATCATTATGTGAGAGATTTTTCTATCCATTTACAAACTTGTATTTCTTACTAATATTACGCCGTTGAGTTTAATTTTGTTAATTTTAGGTCGCATTTTAATTTTCGCGAGCATTTCATCAAGCTGAGCTGCAGAGACTAGAACTAAGTTAACTATGCTGGACCACACTTCCATTAGACCGGCCGTACACACCACACAGTCCCAGGTGATGTTACTGTCTTTCTAGCGGGCTTTCCTGAAAGTTCCTCGAGTGTCTCTGTGTCGCTGATAAATATCTTTCAGTTCCCAAAGCCCCTTGCAGCCTCAGGGAGACGTATTGGACAATGTCCGGGTAGTCGTACGCAACTAAAACTTTGAAATTTAGCTTAGACCAACACATGGTTTATTTTCTTTTGTTCCGATGGGAAAACGAAGTTCGTTCTATTGCGCTACGTGGCACGCAAATCTCTGTAGATTTATTTTCTAAAGAAGCAGTAAATTAAGAAGTAGATAATCTTGTCAATACAAAGTAAAATGAAAATAAGAAATATTTTGTGGCCCTGGAACTTGTAATAAAGCTTATGTGATACAGACACGCGCGGATGCCAATTCGCGACATACAGATGCTTTTCAATCATAGTCAGTTCTCAGTGCATTTCATATATTTTATTGTGGCTTAGTCTTTGTGTTTTTCTCTTAGAAACTGAACTACGGACTTGAAAGCGGTAAATATTTGGGTTAAATGGCATCCGAAAGCTAGGTAAATATCATATTCTGTTTCAAAACCTTTCATCTCCGCACGTTTCTCTTGCTTGATTCAATATTGATACGAGTAAAAAAATTCATTGTGAGTTTTTTTAACAACTATAACTTACTCTAGTCATTTATACACAATAGAAAGTACCCTCCTTTGAAGTGGATTGACATTGAATTTTGATTTCGGAATCTCAAATGCAACTTTTATCTTTTTATGAAAACAAAGATTGATATCAATGAATTCACAATATATTTCTTTTCAAATTGTTGTGGCAGATACCATGACGGTGGTGCTTTGATCAAATTTTATCGTCAGATTTGATATCACTTCATTCATGAGCTCAAAACTCCGAGCAGCATTTTTGGCTAGAATTTCATGTTCGTACATTTTAGAATCTGCGCTGGTTAAAGAAAGTAAAAATATGCTGCAGGTCTTTGGACGGCGAAAGATATTTAATTTACATTAAATAAAGGACAAATGCTTACGGTCATTCGCTGTGCTTCAGTTTTCACAAAGTTGCGTCTCAAAATATACTTACCGTTTGACGAGCCCTATATTTGCATCAATTTTTTGATGTCCCACAAACTATTCCCGAATTTTGTTCATCGTCAATATTTTTTAATAAAATGTCCTGAATTTTTTAGCAATAAAAGAGAGACTAATATTTGTTGCCAAACATGATCAAACATTTGAGAATACAAATGCCTTTCTCGCTCGGCATAACATCTGACTTCTTGAGTTTCAAATATCATTCCTACGTGGTTTTTCCCTGGTATTGTAAAAAATCAAAGACATATGTTCAAAAACAGAAGAACGCAAATACATCAGAATCCGGGAAAGTTCTTAAAAGACTTCTGAATTTTCGTCTTCTCGGGTCCTAGGTGGAGTTTGTCGTCTTTCAGAGGACCTGGACTGTGATAGTTCCATGATAGCACGAGTGTAAAAGCGGCTCGTTAGTCACGGTTGCGGGATGCATTTGCTAAACTGCGGACTCTGACTGAACAGAATCCGGAATACGGTTTTTATCCAGGGTTTGTTTCATAAAATATTTAGAATTCCCTAACTGTAGTTTAATAAAACTAATTAGGTTTTCAGATGTTTGATGTCGATTGCAGGCCCTTGAACCCATCCTGACTTACCCAGAGACTCAGTTTCTTACGTCATGTCTTTATTTTTCACGCCATTTGAACCTCGGAATTAGGCTTTTGATCAACTCACGGCGCTCCTATTTTTCATCCAGTGCAAAGATAGCAAAAAGTTCTTGCAGTATTTTTGCTATTTTGTTGTAATATTTTGCATTTAGGTTTTAGCATATTACGCAATCTCAATAATATCCTTTTTGTGTACGAGTTATCATAGCAATATCAATAAAACAGGAACTTATTATAGTAATTTCTTCTCATTTGAAATAGAATAATTTTATTCTCGACTGTGCATAACTTTAAGATCATTTGTTATTTAAATTATCTATTGAAGTCGATGGCGTGTCACGTGTTCGTTTGATAGCCGTTTTGAACAAAAAATTAATATTGGTTTATAAAATTAGCAATATTTTAGTACATTTATAATGCAGGCGGGGGAAATATTTTCAGTATTTTGTATGTTATTTAAAAAAATAGTTATCTTACTCCTGATTATATAAGTATACATAATCCGTCTCTTTCCAGATTTATATTCATAAACGTATGCACATTGTATACAATAGAAATAATGGTTTATGTGAGAGAGTTTGTGAGACTGTATAAGTATAGGGTATACCTAATGTTTGGTTCGTTTGTCATACACAGCATGTGTGCTATGCACAGCTTATGTGTTGTATATGCAATCGCTCTACGTAATATTCGAGCGATTCAAATAAATGGAAAGACTAAGAACCAGGTAACCACTATCTACGTGCGTGTCATCTCTAAGTAACTTCCGTCGTCTTCAAGAATCCCATTATGCAAAAGATAACGGGGCTCATGTTACACTATTTCATAGAACTTCTAATCTGGTAGAGGAGTAAAATTACAGTAACATTTGTGACTCAAAATCCAAGGGAAATCGAACCATTATTTTTTTTCTAAATGGGAACCCGTGCTGACATATGTACTTACCATACCAGCTATAGGCACTGCGTTCAATAATTGAAGAAACTGTTTTTCCTTAAAAACACTCTTTCGAGATGGCGTGCGATCAGATTCGCTCAAAATGATAAAGAGATCAAACCTAATCCGGGCGAATTTCAACTTTGAAGTCTCATTGATTATTAACGAGAGTCTTGCAGAGCTGTCTCTTCGATCTCCTTCAGAGAAACGAAACGGAAATGGAAAAAAGTTCTCAGTTTGCCACCTTCCGTACGGTAATTTTCGAAGGACATATGATAATTAACGCTAATGCAACAAGAAGTTCAATTGGGTTGTTCGTCAGCAAAAGAAACGGGCTACGACGGCAGTATTGAGCTCATTTAAATTCCCTGCTTCGACTTCAGTCGCAAATTTAAATCCGTAATCAAGTGGAAGCGCCGAAATAGAGTGAGCTTAAAGGCTGATTTGCCCTGCAGTAGATCGGAAAATTCAAAGGACGATCTCGATAAAACATGTGACCTTAGCCGCCTTAAGTTGCCTTATAGGCCATTGGAACATTGGATCACGCAAAGTAGACCAAACTTGAGAAATGCAGTTTCCAAGTTTGGGGGAATGTGCGTTGGTTTTGAAAGGAATTCATACATAAGTATGAAAAAAGGAAAGTTTTTTATTACTGACGAATGGCTCATTTTGTCATGTACTCCTGTTCGCTTTATTTGCTCTGTACATGACAAAATGAGCCATTCTTCAGTAATAAAAAACTTTTTTTTTCATACGTATGTATGAATTCCTTTCAAAATCAATGCACATTCAAGTTATAGTAACAAAAGTCCATATAAATGAGCTTAGAGGGAACGACGATTCAATGCCTGCTCCTCCTAACTCATTCTTCCAGTTGGGGGGGAAAGCATGGACTTTAGTGCTGCAGCTTGCAAGGCGCAAATGTTCTTACTAATTGAAAGTCAGGAGCCTGAGGCCAAGTTTCGAGCTTACACTCAGCGTGCACACGTACGTGTGCCCTATGCTACGCCGGTGATGTTACTGAATAGATCACAAATAATTGAGGCAAAATGTTCGAGCATTTATTATCTGTTATAAACCAACTGTGGTATAAGCCATGGATTGTCAACATTCATTCCAATTTGCAGTTAGAATATTGATTAGTGATCTTGTAAAAAATTTCGCGATAAAAATTTCAGACAATGATAGGGTGATTGGTTTCAACATGGAAATCTTGTTAATAGCTTATTGGTCACCTGCTGGCCTAAAAGTTCTTTTTTCAAATCTGAGCAAGCAGTAGTTGAGTTATTATGTTTACTTGGAGATCGAATATTTTTCATTAAAAGAGATAAAGAAAATCGATGAAATGAAATGAAAGTTCCAATATTTACGACAATTTGAATACTTTGAATAGCAACTTACAAATAAAAACAACAGGAATTATTGCCTAAAATATACATATTTAAACTAGAACGGGAATAGGGTGACTGGATGTTGTTGAAAAACTGGTGTGCGTTTGAAATGGGAAGTAATTTTAAGATGTGACTATCTGTGAGGCCAGACATTGAGGCAGTAATCCTCGAGTCTTGAAAAACAAAAACACAAAGGTCGTATGTTTTTGCTCGAGATCGAGCAGCAGAATGGGAAGGAGAAGCAAGTGGAACACTGATACGGAAACTGGCGTCCGAAAGGTCTGGCACACGAGCTTTGAGGGCTCTTGTAGTCGAGCCCATGTATTCAGACGGGCAATGTTTGAAATGATGGAGGCAATGTCTTTTGGGACTGTATTTTGAGCTGAAAGAAGAACCTATCCTGTATTGGTTGACAAGAACTATACGAGAGTCAATGTGAATAGAAAATTTTGACAGACGAGAAGAAACTACCCTTCTGAATTTTTTGAATTGGTTACCAAAAATTAGCCCGGTGAAGGAGAATTAGTTTTTTAAAAAGGACGTAGGAGACGAGTTCTTATAATGTCTATGATTCTTATAAGGTCATAATAGTTCATATGCACATATACTCACACGAATATCACAGAAAAAAGGTCGGATAAGAAATAAAGATCACTTCACAATAATCCAGTAGAAGTAAAAACATCTGTTACACCAGTCAAAGTAAAGCACACCTGTACTACACCAGTCAAAGTAAAGCACACGTGTACTACACCAGTCAAAGTAAAGCACACCTGTACTACACCAGTCAAAGTAAAGCACACCTGCAATACACCAGTCAAAGTAAAGCACACCCGTACTACACCAGTCAAAGTAAAGCACACCTGCAATACACCAGTCAAAGTAAAGCACACCTGCAATACACCAGTCAAAGTAAAGCACACCTGTTCAAGACACACCCTAATTCCTGCAGCCCAGGATCAAACATTATTATAAAATCATGCTATGTAAAGCATACGTATATTGAAATCATCCTATGTAAAATATATCTACGTGGAAATAATTCTGTGTAAATTATACTTACATTGAAACATCGGGCAGAAACACGTGCATAATAGCACTTCATGCAAGAACATAATCCGAGTAAAACCCGCCTGTCACCAGCATAAAGGTAATGCATGCTTAAAAAAAGTTCATTGCTATTGTGCTTGTTAGAGGTATTCGGATATAAGAGCCTCATTAGAATTACTTTATGTGACCTGAGATGGCAAATTAATTTTCTATGCAGTTGAAATATTCATAAAGTTGATAAGTGTGATTCTTGAATATTAAGTTTTTGAATTTAAATTGAGATAAATGACGTCAGTTTCATAGAAAATTCTAAATTAGTAGAAAAGAAAAAATAAATAGCGAGTTGACTATGTGGAGATCATCGCGCAACTGGCGGCCTGGGCGTTTCAATGGCCAATCAGGGACTACAAAAGGAGGGTGACTGCCTTTCTGCTTCAGGCCTAACTTTCTTGTATTTCATTGACAAGTTTTTCCCTTTTCAGTTTCTGACTTCATTTGCAGTACTTGGATAAAATCTGTCATTTTTGTATCTTATTTCGGATTTCACTGTACTTGGTTTTCTACTATAATTTTGTCCCACAAATGATTTAATTGAGTTCTGTATTTTACTATTTCTTGACCAATACTTCTGAATGTAAGTCATAGTAATGATACGTTCTTTTATTTTTATCTTCTGTGGTTCTTGTACATGAAAAATTAAACACTCTTTTATGCGAGGAGAAGATGAATTTCTGTTTCAGAAGCGCTTTGAAATTGCAGTCTTGAGCAATATCAGTCATTGTTATAATACAAAGTTTCATGATTTTTATCATTTCACTATTTCATTTTTTAAACACAGTAACCGATAATAGTGCACCAAGATTGCCTAATAAGAAATAATAACAAAGTTCACAGCCTCGCTAAAGAAGACCTTCGGTGGGGGGTGGGTCTTCCTCCACGCACTATCGTACGACCAGAGAGATGAATCTTAGCCACGGTCTTCTTTACAACATAACTTCAGTTTTTCAATTCTTGCCTAATATTCAGCCTGTGCTATTAGCCCGAAGGATAAGCCAGCTCCGGGGATGCAATTTATAAAGGTTTTCCATCA
>VCRD01003291.1:34569-45266 GCA_006783055.1 Trinorchestia longiramus | reverse complement strand
AATTTAAATTGAGATAAATGACGTAAGTTTCATAGAAAATTCTAAATTAGTAGAAAAGAAAAAATAAATAGCGAGTTGACTATGTGGAGATCATCGCGCAACTGGCGGCCTGGGCGTTTCAATAGCCAATCAGGGACCACAAAAGAAGGGTGACTGCCTTTCTGCTTCAGGCCTAACTTTCTTGTATTTCATTGACAAGTTTTTCCCTTTTCAGTTTCTGACTTCATTTGCAGTACTTGGATAAAATCTGTCATTTTTGTATCTTATTTCGGATTTCACTGTACTTGGTTTTCTACCACAATTTGTCCCACAAATGATTTAATTGAGTTCTGTATTTTACTATTTCTTGACCAATACTTCAGAATGTAAGTCGTAGTAATGATACGTTCTTTTATTTTTATCTTCTGTGGTTCTTGTACATGAAAAATTAAACACTCTTTTATGCGAGGAGAAGATGAATTTCAGTTTCAGAAGCGCTTTGAAATTGCAGTCTTGAACAATATCAGTCATTGTTATAATACAAAGTTTCATGATTTTTATCATTTCACTATTTCATTTTTTAAACACAGTAACCGATAATAGTACACCAAGATTGCCTAATAAGAAATAATAACAAAGTTCACAGCCTCGCTAAAGAAGACCTTCGGTGGGTGGGTCTTCCTCCACGCACTATCGTACGACCAGAGAGATGGATCTTAGCCACGGTCTTCTTTATAACATAACTTCAGTTTTTCAATTCTTGCCTAATATTCAGCCTGTGCTATTAGCCTGAAGGATAAGCCAGCTCCGGGGATGCAATTTATAAAGGTTTTCCATCACTTGAATGGCCCATTAATTGTGATGCCTGACCAAACTCCTGAAAGCTTCTTCAATGAATAATAACGACCCAATAGTTTTAGAGGCCCGCCGTTACCGGCAATTGCTCAAGAATCACTTCTCGAGCTGCCCGCCAAAAAACGCTCCAAGCATTGAAATTTTGATAGCTAAATAAAGGTATATCCTCAATAGGAACGTGAAAATGAGTACCTACACCTGAAAATAGTGAGTTTTTTATTCTATTCTGCATCTGTTGATTGAGTTTTGCGATTCTTTAATTTTAATCATTCATCGGATGTTTCTGTCACATTTCTTATATTTTTTGGTCTTATAATAAAAATAAAGACAAGTGAATACTTGAAAATTCGATTTCTTTAACTTTCCTTGCTGGTTTGAAATCCAAATGCTTTTGCACATTATATTAGTGTCCTGCTTTCCATATGCATCAATATTTTGTTGATAAATGTACTGTTGAATCGTAGATTTTTACACATCAATATCCATCCGCTGTGAGCAACGCAGATCTCCAGGTAAAATTAGGTTGAATATTGTCAGTAACGCTTTGTGTCGGGGATGAAATCTTGGCCGAAGCAAAAATTTGCACAATTGATATGCAATAATTATTCTTGTCAGCCTAAGCTGTCCCCAAAACTGCTGTCGCTCACCTGAATGATTGCCCTACACCCTGTTGAGTTGATAACTAGACTGAGTTAACGAAATATATTTCCAGACGATTTAATGAAGACAAAAAGTGCTTCTATGAATCATAATTAAAATTTGAAGGAGGAATATGAAACAACTATGTATCTGAGTTTTTAAAAATTTTTGAGTGAGTAAATACTTTCATATGAACATATGTGTGTGCATATACCGAAGAATGCTGCCCTACTGACTTTTATCTTCGTCTTGTGACTGCGAGGTTTAAGCTACTCAAGTCTACAAACACTACTGATGGCATGTGATCGAAAGACCGTTTGTCTTACCTGTAATTTCAGAACTATTGACAAAGGAAGCTAAGAGCTTGTTGGTGAAGAACATAAATACATTATATATTTTCTTTTACTGATAGTGCTGCATTGTCAGTTTGAAAGACGAACAAGATCTATTGATTTTATTCTATAGTGACAAGAACAGTCTCTTACTCTCATATGCGTGGCAGAGCTTATACTTCAACAGAACAGCGAGTGCAGTCTATGATATTTTAACAAGCTTAACTTCTGTGTCTCTGATGATCGATTAGGTTGAGACATGACCCACAGATTGCATGACTGACTCGCTTGAGTAGAAGGTTCAAATCTCTTGAGTGGGTTAGTGAGTTATTCAGGTGAAAAGAGTGAGTAGGGATAGATCGGCTCGAATAAAGTATCTTGTATCGTTTTTTTCTGTGACCCACTGTTAGACGGTCACAATGTCACAGATTTAAAATCTAACATGGTCCAACTAAATTATAATATTTTCACTAGGGTCGTCAAATGTCAGGTAAAACTGGTCCTTCATGGTCAGGAACCGAGCCTTTATCGTCGGCAACGTACATTAAAATAATCTGGTTTGCGCTTATTCACTTCACTGAAATTCATTGGTTAGCACAAATCAATGAAAATAGTATGGACCTACTGTAAGAGTGTGAAATTCAATTCAGTACTTAGACCTTTCCTTGTTCACGGAGAATGCGTTTCAGGACGATAACGTTGGTCCGTGCTATTTAATTCTGGTATTCAGTATTCATAGCTTTGTGATTCAAAATGCATTTTTAGAAAGCATTAATTCACTGATGGCATTATCCATTCTTAAACATTTCTGTGAGTTATCGTTATTAATTAAATGAAGATTTTGGATAAATTTTAAAATAAGCACACGCACTAGTGAATTTCGTAATAATAAACTAGACATATTTATTTAAAGTAAAATTGTTCGCACTCCACTTATTATTTGTTTGGCAGAAAATTTCTAGATATGAAACTAATCAATGCTGAATTTCATGTACGTCTGTGCAGGTACATCTGTGGGAGACGTACAGATGAACGTATGTGCAGGTATATCAGGTATTCCTGTGCAATTATGTCGTTAGAGGTGCACTTGTGTAGTATCATCCGTTACGGGTAAGGTTCATGGAAAGTTTTATTACAATAGTTAAAGTTTCTCCAGAATATTTTTATTATGTTGAAATTCTTCGAATTTATTAAAAAAGGAATGAATAGTTAATTTGCATAACTAGAAACCCTTGTGTATTCAGTTTCTTCTTTAATCAAACTTGAGACACTCATGCCACCTGAGTTGAATGTATCTTCATATTTCCATTATCGAGATACTCGTTTCTAAGAAAGCCTCATGCCTACAAAAGCAATATGTATATAAATATTTTGGTTACATGGCATTACTCCTCGTGATCAATGCGCATATTGGTGCCGTAATCACACTCATCACACAAGATCACCCAGAGACAGATGCAGGTATGAGTGCAGACGTCCAGGAAGTGCGAAGTTGAGAGAGTTATAAGTCTTCTCATGACCAGGTGTGTGTGCATGCTTGAGTGCTAGCTGACGCAGTGTTCCGGGTCACTAAAGTATAACATTCGAGCGTGATGTATGAAACTCATCAGCATTCAATCTCAGACTTGAGTTTGCGGTGGCAAGGCGGTGTCCACCCCTCACTGCAGTGACCAATGGCTTGCAATGGCCTTGTCGTTTTCTATCTCATATTATTCGTCTATTATTCATAGATCTATTGCATCCAGATTACATACTGTTTACATCGGACGTGATCACAATTACTCAGACATATTTCCAGGAAGTAGTGGCTTAACTCTTGTGCTTAGTACTGTGGCCTTATGCACTAAATGTACGTATTTTTCACGTGGTAAAATACTTTCAGGGATAAGGATGCAATTTCATAATCTTGAGCCACCATGAATTTTTCATGGACAAAAATAGTACAACTGTTTAACTATCAAAGAACGCAATTTTTATGTTTCTAGCATTCGATTTTCTTCTCAACAGGACACTAGTATTGGCATTATTTGTTCTCCATAAGTACCATTCCTAACATGTCCTGGGTTCTTGTTGGGAAGCGGTAAATTATCGTTTAAGGATAATTTCTAACTCTAATTACACAGTATTTACTTACATACAGCTCATTCACTATGTAAGTTACTCAAACACAACCACCTAAACGTTTGTTTTGTGTTCGATGTTCTGTACTGAAATTACTCCCGGAATTGAGTTATTTGAAGTCGTTTCGTAATCGTCATTAATATATTTCCCATACCTAACCCTCGCTAGTGGACACTCGTCTTCATGCACACTGATGCATGCTCCTCGTTTCCTAGTAAAAAAATACCTCAAATGCAATAAAGCTCTGGAATGTTTTAATTGAGTACATTCTCCTGACTAACATTAGAATG
Source organism: Trinorchestia longiramus (assembly GCA_006783055.1). NCBI lineage: Eukaryota > Metazoa > Arthropoda > Malacostraca > Amphipoda > Talitridae > Trinorchestia > Trinorchestia longiramus. The sequence continues at coordinate 41,050 of VCRD01003291.1, read as the reverse complement.
ACGATTACTCTTTCATAACTCGACCGTATTTAAAACTTCGAGGGTAAGAATTAATGCATTTATGTGCCATGAACTCAAATTGAGTTGTTAATTGACTATTATGAATTTACATTCATCAAAATAAAGTACCTTTCCTCGAGTGAAAACACAGTTCATAAACGCGAGTGATTAAAGCAATTTTAGTATAACTTTTGAGCCCAGATTCGCTTGATAGCAACTGAGAATATCGATGAAACTGCGAGCTCTAATGATGTTCGGTCGCCATGCGCTGTAATGACCATTGATTATGGAGAATAATTGCTATACAATTCAAACAGTAAGTTCTGGCTTACATTATTATTTGCAAGCTCGCAATTTGCGTTGATTGACTTAGTTTTGCCTGATTTCCGAAACTGAATTGGGCATAACCGATCCGAGGCCCTGGCGCACATTGAATTTGCAGTTACAGATGTAAAGGATGAAAAATTTTCCTTTACTTTCTTTAGATGTATTTAATCTTCCCAATTCTTTTATATTTGACGGAGTGTAAGGGTGGAATGAGTTATATTGAGGTAAATTACAGTGTAGATAGTGATGCCATAACTTTGTCTCCGTTGAGATGTATGGATTATTCGTGTGACTGAAATTCAACAAAAAGAATGAGGATTTTTTAAAAGCGTTCACGGACACGTTACAGGGAAATCAGTGAGTTCATGTTGAAAGAATAATTTTCTGAAATTTTATAATGATGACTGCCACAAATGATAGTCTTCAATTTCCTGAAACCACAGTCAGTAAAATGGAATATCATACAGCGAACAATATTAATAAGTGTTTAGGTTCAACTTAGCTTCAGTGAGTGACGTCTATTATCTTCATTATGATGATCTGTTGAGCGACTTTATCGATTCCAATAAGATTATCGACTGTCCATCTCTACTATCCAATATGTTCATCAGTCGTGTTACTCAAGTATCTAGTATTATTTTCTAAGGTCTAATATAATCACCTTCAATCCAACTCTACTGGTGAATATGACACCCCACTTTGTACATCTTTACTGTCTTAGAAATCAGAGAAACAAATTACAGTATCCACTACTATTGTTGTGTACCAAAAATGCACAGTGAGTTGTGTAAGAAAGTATGTGTGAAATGTCAGTACACGGTAGACCAAAGTGTGAGTTAGTGTTTTTATGGTTTTAATATACGCAAATATGTAAAATCTAAGATTTACATATATGCCGATGTGTCTGCATTAGCACTCACCTTAGAGTGCAAAAATGATGCAAAAAGCTGTTAGAGAGCTGAATCTAAAAAATGCCTGTTTGCTCTGGTGTGTTGCAATATTGCTAATGAACATTTTGTTCAATTTGATTCTCATAATTCACAATAAATACTGAGAATTTTGAGCTCAAAAATCGAATAGTCAAGCCATCCTTTTGAATAGAAAAATTTCGTTGTTCGGAGCAACATACTCGTTAGATGTTCTTAAAACGAGAGCGCTTGATTTCTAGGATCTTGCTGTAGTTTGCACATTCGATGTTGGAGAGAAAATTTGCTCTGGGGTTATATGATCGCTGATAATTTAGAATATCTGCTTGGTGAAAAATTTTGAGATTGGTGTTTACATGTACTGACCAAACTTTCAACAACCAAGCAAACTTAGGGCTAATCAAGGATACGAAAACTTATTTATAGTGGGTTAAAAACAAATTTCACCGATGACTTTCAAAAAAATGAAGTGAAAGTCGCTGATTTAAAGCTTGACTCAGCCGTTGCTAAATAGAGTGAAAGTTTTAACGAGGTCATGAAAGAAAATGACCTTAAATAAATACACTTTATTTGGATCACACACTGAGAGTACACAATGTACAAAGTACACAAAGACAGTAGTTATTACATCATGATCGTCATTCGTTCCTTTTTTCAGCATCTCTACCGTTACTGACCAAGAAATATTTTACCTACACATTCAAGATACTGAAACTGACACAGTAAAAAGGTATTACTTTAATACTCACTTTAATTTTTGCGGTATGATTCTCTGGACTAAAGAGTAGATAGAAAGAATATTTTGCATCAAGGTTAGCCATGTGAGAATTCACACAAGCTATGCATTTAACAGCCGTGGGATGCGTTTGGAATGAAGCCTACACACGCGAGCTCAGTCTACTCATGAAGTGTAAAGGAGTAAAGTGTTGATGGAAGTCAACCTGGTCGTCTCGAAAAAGTACTCAACGAAGACCCTTGAGGAAACCTTAACTCTAAAAATCTTGAGTGTGTTGCGAGTAATTAGGGCTCCCACTAAACTGGCCGCTCTGAGGAGCAATCGAGGATAGTATTCTTCTTTCTTAAGGGTAAGTTGGCTGTTTTTTGACGTTGTCCATCATGTTGGAAAACGTTGACTGTTACGGGCAAAGTAAAACTGTTGATTGTATTGCGTATGTTTACTTATTCGAAACTAACTGCATATTTTTGATGGGCCATGACGCTCGCTAGCATTTTTCCTAGATTGATGCTCGTGTATTTTGAAATAGCTCCTAATAATGTAAACAGTTTTCTTACTCATAATGGTACAATTATTAGCAAAAATTGACTGTAAAACAGGCTAAAATAATGAGCATTGCTATCAAAAGCCAATCAGGGTAAGAATAGTCCCAAATTTTGAATAATTTGATCCAGCAAACTCGAAGGTAATACAATATTTTCCACCGTTTTTATACCAGTACGATCATTTTCATAGCTCAATACATTGTTCGAAACGGAATATAGACACCAGTTTAGAACAAATATTTGCGCTTCATTCATTACGTGAAAGTCATTTTGTTGTCCCAGATCATAATAATCAGGAAATAAACTCATTTTATGTTCGAACACGCTACTCTTTGACTAAATGCCTTTTTATTTTTTCTTTAACTATTGACAGAATGTCTTAAATTTGCTCAATTTCGATAACTTTGCAAAACGTTATGTGTTTAATCCGACATTCTTCGCGCTCAAAATTTCGACCGATTAAACCAATGCTTAATGTCGCCCAGTTGTCGTGTTGCGTTATGCACGAGAGCAGCTCCTGAATGATGCTCAGTTCTGTCTCCGAAGATTAATTCTAAAAATACTATGTCCAGTGACTTCTTTAACGTCAGTACATTATTTGATCTAGCGAATGACGTCCTGGAAACAGAACTAGTAAGAGGAATGTACAAGTGCTCTTGGTAATGTTATGCAAGTCAGCAAAATTCGATGCTTCATAAAGTTCCTTCCATAAAAGCACACACTTGAAAAATTTCCGTGAACTTTATGCAGCTAAGGGGACGAAATTCGTTTTGTTACTTTCAAACTCACTCACTCACTCGTGCTGCACGATCAACCGCATGTTGCAATCGTTGCTAGAGAGCGAGGTCAGAATCAAGCTCTGCTTCTTTATCATTATGTATACAGGATACAATTTCCGTAAAGGATAGCAGATTTTTGTTATATCAAGAGAAAGTGATGCCAAAATAGAAGTACAGAACATTTATTTATCCATTAAATGGCACACAGAGATGTTCAAATTAATATGTACATGCCATACACAAGAAACAGGAATATTGCACAAAAATCCACGGCCATTACAATTGGAACTGTGAGTTCGTCCATTGGTAAAACATTTATTTTTCAATATAAACTTTATGAAGTACATTATTCTTTTACTCATAACGCTGTGCATTAACACATTGATTTTGTTCCTCGCTCAGGGATGTTATGGATTTTGTTCCTCGGAAATATTCTTGTTTTAGTTTCATTTCAGGTGAATTTTTTCAAGTAGGTGTAGTTTCAAAAGAATATTTTATTGAAAACGATTCGTTTGAAGCAAGCAGACGACTGCGTGCACATACAACGCTGGGAATGAATCCTCACCTCAAAAACCTGCTCGACGATGTAGCCTATTTTTGAACAACAAACAAATTCACACATGTACAGATTGTGCACCATCAACATTAGGACAATTGTGCTCCCAGAAAATTGCTCAATGACCATAGTAAGCGTGACTTCATTTTATTCTTCATCAAAAAGTTCACGCAGTGTGAATATGACTTCGATTTGTTGCACGTGAACACAGATCGCTCGATGTCTAGTAAACGGACTGTACTGTATGTTCTTAAAAGATATTTAGTCGTTTTAGTTTGCAATTTAACGAACCGAGAAACTCTCTCTGATCCACTTTGACTTCCGAGCAAAACACGACGTTGCATCTTCAATGTATAGCTGAGCTATGCTTGCAATTCATATATATGTTCAACTTTAAAACATGAGCATAAAAACACAAACACACGTTAAATGACGTTGAATAATAGAACTACTTTTGCACTTGCAGCTATAAATTTTGCTACCTGGGCTGATACAGGCTGTCATGAGTATTTTTGTTTGTGATTTGGGCTACGTGATTCTAATATACAAAATTATTTCGTTTCATGCAATATCTACTTTTATTTATAGATACCTAGGGAACAAAATGCAATTTTATTATACCAATGATCCCCTTATATTGGCTCTGTCTATTGGAAGTCCAATTTTGCTTACAATTTAGTCATAACAACCCAAGCTCATGTTACAAAAATCTCAGTAAATTGCTTCATGGTTCTAAGACTCAGTGTGTCAACGGTTTCAAAATAAATATATACATACTTTATTACCAGAGAATTGATTGTGAGGAAATATTTATCATAAAATGACATAAAAACGTAACGTTATTTCTATTATCTCTATGAAACTTGAAGGTCAACCCATCGCAGTGCTTTGGTTTGGACCTCAGCCAAACAAAAAGAGGCTTGAGTACGATAATTACTTTTGAAGGAATAATTCCATCATAACGTATGTGTACTTGGACCTAGATAATTTTCTGTATTGTTTAGTAAATTATAAACATATGAAAACATCGTACATCAACACATCGATTATAAAAGAGACAGTGTTTCCCTCTCGAAATAATTGCCTAAAATATCATACTTTTGCACGCTATCGAGCCTTGGTTGTGACATTACAACTAAAATGCACTTAATTTCTAAAATATTGAACATTCCACAAGGAAGCCCGCTTGTTGTTTCCAAGTTGAAATACCAGCACGTACTCGTGGAAGCAAAATAATTTAGTTTGGGATGATCTAGCCTCGACGACTATGAATGTGGCAAAGAAATGCAGATGAGGCTTTGTTCTAAATTTTGCGCAACTTCACGACCCCATAACAGAATTTTGCTTCTGCCGGTTAAAGCGGTGACTCGATCTTTCTATTACGGACTGCATGCTTCATAACGTCCACATGTGTTTCATGAACTACGTATTTTCAGTATTTTTATCCGGTCAAATATTCATAGGATCACACTTCGTTCAACTTAATTCTTGCTACACCAAATGTTAGTGAAGCAGGTGCCAAATTAATATTCAGCAAAATATTCACTGTAGTAAATCACAACGCTGTTAATTAATCGTGCAAAATACTCGTTTGACAAAACATCACGTCCAGCAAATACCAATTATCCAAGTACAAATGCAGCGCCTGTTTCGATTTTTCGTTCGGTCAAATTCTTCTGGGCTATATGGGGCCCTGTGGTGCAGTGGTTAAAGTATCAGACAATGCCATATTCCTCTATGGCGTTTCAGTCAAATGCACACTGGCCTGAATATTCCTTCAACAGTACCTTCATGAAAAAAATATGCTTCGTTAGCTTGATGTTTGCTCTCACGAACATTCATTCAGTGAATTGCCTACTTGCTTTAAAGGTTGTGCTGCTAAATGGCCAGAATGGTTCATAAGTTCTGGCGAATGTGATCCGAGCCAAATGATCGTTATTTTTGGTCAAGTGTTCAGTTCGTCCAGTGTTGATCTAAGCACAAGCCAGGCTGAGCACTCACCTGTCTCAATGACAGAAGAAAAAATTGTTTGTTTGCCTAGGGTATTTTGCAAATGTTTAACATGTAGCTTAATTTGAACATAAATGACTGTGTTGTTCCTTTATAGGCATTGTAGTTTTGAATACGGGGCGAATAACACTGATAACAGTAGTCTGCTATCTAAACACACATTGATTTCATGGCAGTTTAAGTCTAGATGAAGTACATTTCAAACATAGTGCGTTAATTAGTAGATGCATTAATTTTTCACTCCTGTGTCCTTCTACATATAAGCAACACGAGAGCATCGTTATCACTATTTAAAATTTACTGCCAATTTACCTTGTGGGGCAAAAAAATATTCACAATGGATGGAAAAATACACGATTATAGAGGTAAAAAAATTCCACGTATGACACATACAGTGATGCATGAACACCCAGAACGGACCAAAAACTAACTCGACAAATATTTCAATATTATTATTATTACTAATTAATTTATAGATGTCCTCGTCGCCAGTGGTAAATACCGAGGAAGAGCCTGAAAAAAAGAAATAACAGTTAATCAAAAGATGAAGTCACAGCAATGATTGAAAATCTCGAATTTACAAAGACGTCAGGTATTACTGA
>VCRD01003291.1:0-18173 GCA_006783055.1 Trinorchestia longiramus | reverse complement strand
TACAGGCACAAGTTAGGTTTAACCTACAGGCACAAGTTAGGTTTAACCCACAGGCACAAGTTAGGTTTAACCTACAGGCACCAGTTAGGTTTACCGCACAGGCACAAGTTAGGTTTAACCCACAGGCACAAGTTAGGTTTAACCCACAGGCACAAGTTAGGTTTGTTGCAAATTGATTTTTCCTTTAGTTCGATGAATTTTATTGCTCACGTTATTTCCTAGATGAGCGACAGTTGGAAATCAGAAGAACCTAACGGAAAAACAAAGCTAATTCTGACATCAGTTAACGAGACAATTTTTCAAAATAAGGTCGTTCGCTTGGCATCAAAATTATATTTGTTTTTAGAGCAGGAAATAACTGCTCACTAGCACATTAGTATGATGTTGAAGTGCTTTTTTCTAGGTTTGCTGGCTTCTGCTTGGGAGAAGTTATTGATGTGAAAACAGATTACGAAGTAGAGAGGTTGAAAAATCGTCATAAAATTAAATGTCAAAGATATTTTCTTGTAGATAAAATTTTTTAACACAAAATTTCTCAGGTGAGTAAAAATTTGTCAGCATTTCGATGGATACTCTGAAAAAAATGCGTCTTCCTAACTTACTGTCGGAATCCAACGAGGAAAAATGAATCCATTTCAAGGTTTCAGTTCTGAGGATTGAAGGTAAAATTCAAAGAAGATAGATATATGCAGTTTCTCTTGGTTTTAAGACTTATCTTTCAATTCACTCTTGAGGCTTCGAAAAGCTCGTACGCGGAACAGATATGTAGTTGACTGCTCAAAACTAGAAATAAATGGTATTATTAGCAAAATAAAGACTTGCTTTAGGTTAGAATGTGTTTCATTAGAAGCTCGAACTGCTGTTCCTTCGTAAAGAAACTGTAGCTGAAATATATCTTCTCTTTCTTGAACAATAAAACAAGGATTACGCGAATAAGATATCTCTGTTGTATATTTTTAACAACAATGTTCCTAATCAGGCGTCTTGAATGGCGACAGGTTACTAGAAAAGAAGCAGTCGAAGATTGATTCTTAAAGAATCGACCAATATAGCCGTATGTTCAAAACAGAGAACAGTGCTGAATAGTGTGGTAAAAAGGCGAGCCAAATAACTCACAAGTTGGAGAATATTTGTTTCTCTCCTCACGTCTATTTCTAATGCACGTCATCGTGAGAAGACTGCTCCATTGTGGCGAATGGAGAGGAGCTTTTACCCATTCCAAGTACGGGCTAGTTTCCAGGACACAGTGAACAAGAATACGAGAACAAGAGCCTCTCTTAACACCTGAAGAAAATGTTATCCAGTGGCATGATATCGCATGACTAATGTCTGCAATCGGCTGATGTTGAGTCACGATAGTTGAAAAATTCATGGTTTGTAAGTACACGCAGGTAAAGACAGACTGAGTTTCTCTTGGACTTAAAACAGTATTTCCTATTTCTGCTACTTCCACCAGTGTACATAATGGCATTTGATGGAATTTGCATCGCACGGTATTCGTAACTCAAAAAAAGTTTAAATTTGCAGCATTATCATAATGAAATTTTTCCTTCATTTCCAAGCGTTAAAACAAAGACCAGAGTCAGAACACGCAGATGAGATTTTTACTCTGAGGAGTTATAGAGGGAAGAAAAATTGTTGTTTCTCAATACTGAAATACACCAGAAAAATTTTCTAAGTGCATCAAAATTGATAATGAAGGTACTGGAGAAGCGGCGTTCAAAAACCTTTGATCTTGAATGACCATGAATTCGCTCGTTATCAATGGTAATTCAGTTTGATATGTTCCCCTTGTAACATTAAAAAAAATTACATGCATAGGACAGCTCAGCATGAATCCAAACTCTAAATTTTCAAATGTTTTTAGACAATTCTATCTCAATTCTTTTCGATTGTATAATTTATCGTTTAAGTTAGAAACTATGTTTAAACAATACGAGCTGTACTTTACAAATTTTTCATTCACGTTAGTTCTTTTGCAAGTGAGTCATAGTGTTTATTTGAAAATTATTTCAGTGATTTGCTGCTAAACATTTTTGAAACGCTGTCAACAAATGATCAAGTCTTTAATATTTTTCCTAAGAAAACTACATCTATGTGTTTTAGGTTAGTTTGCTCTTCATTCAATGACAATGTGTAAAATCTCGTGAATTTTGTAGTATACCTACACACTGTTAGCATAAAGGTCAACTTCTACCAGATGAATGTGAACTAATTTCCTAGATGTCTCGATTTTTCTAGCACCCCTGCGTGACTTAACTGGCACACGTCATCTGAAAACTCTCCTCGTCAACTGCCTCTACACATTTTTCTGAGCTGACGCCGAAAGCTGATTAATTGAAAACAGACTTCATGAGAAAGTCAAGTAAAGTAATATTTTTTGCTTCATTATCTCAGAACAGAACAGAATAAAATAAAAATTATAGTTTAGCTGAATTTTTATCTTACCTGCTCCAAAGAGTCCCGAAAAATCTGTGGGGAGAAATTGTAAGTCGATTAGATGTCGCACAAATTCCTCATTAGGTAAGCGTTTATAAACACAGTTTCAGCACTTGTTTTTCTTTTGGGAGGGCTTAGTATATGAAAGGTATGGTCTCAAATTGGATTTTGTATTGTGTGTCGAGCAAACAAGAGTGGGAAATGTCTCACGAATTATTCAAGAGGCCCGTTCGTATAAACGCACTTAGCGCTTGCATTTACGCCTTCTTACTGCGAGAAGATTGAGTATATGAGAGTTATAGTATCAAATTGAATTTTGTATTGTGTGTCTTGCAAGCAAGGTTGAGAGCTGAAGTGATTGATGGTGTAGTAGATAAGTCTGTGGTCACTGCAAGGAACATGAAGGGAGAAAGCCTCATGGAACGATACAGTAAACGAACGCTGAGACTACTTTGTAGAATGAAAAAGTAAATTCAAGTATGCTGAGACCAGAATACATTAAAAACTAATGGTACACAGTTATGGATTTTTTTTTAATTAAGAATTGTGGTTCATTCGATGTACTCACTAGGGGCATAAATGGAGAATATCATTTTCTCACAAAAACGAAGTTGAACATTAACAAGAGGTGATAAATAACTTACGAATGCAACAAAACCTTAAGAAGACTGAAAGTGAGGGAGTGGAATAATGTGGAATAAGAGCCAAAGTATCATGAAAGGCTGAACACGTAATGAGGCGGTGAGAAGCAGTTAGGGAGATAGCGTTGAGATAAAACGGGCAGTTTCAGGTGCTAGTATCCAGGAGTACAAGTGTTGTTTGGGGTGACAGCAGAGAAGAAGAAAGTCATTGTACAGCTACCACGAACTAGGGATGTTGAGGGGTATAATGAGTATTGAGCGCATGCTGTCAGCTGTAATGAGAACGAGGAATGAAGCAAAGGGGAGGTCTCGTTGTATTATATATACGCTACTTGGTCTAAGGAGTTGCTGAATGCGAAGGATAATAAAGGCAATGATGATTGCTATTGGAGCCAAAACCATGCTTTGAGAAGTAAATGAGCGAAATTTGGCTGATTGCAGTGTTTGACAGATTGGTGGTGTGGTGAGTGTCAGAGTGATTTGTTGTATGAATGTATAAATTGACTTTTAGTGTAAGTGCTTAGGCAGAGGGCCATTGAACGTTGAATTTTCATGGAAGGAATGGTTACCAAACAGAGATAAACTACTTCTTCTTTACCTAGTTTCAAAGCAGTAAAATTAGAATAGAATAGAATAGAATAGAATGAGGCTATAGGAACGAACCTTCTGGCCCATTCTTGGGTCGGATAATCACTTCGATAATTATTCGGTTACCCAAGTCCCATGCCGTAATTCTAGCCGCGTCAACCATGGCGGCAGCTGGATTTATTTATGAGTAAGCTAAATTCTCTATTCATTTCCCCTCATAGCACAGGTAACACCAAGATTGAAAATGAGTAAATCGGGAGCAGGAAATGTAGAGGATCGTCTGAGGTGTACCGAAGCTCTTTGCAGTATATTAACCTACACTCTTAAGAAGCGCTACTTAGTCTTATTTACAGGAAACGTTTTTGCTTTAACGATGTCTCACGTTGGGCACAGGCGCCGTTTCAGAGAAAATTAATTTTACGATAAACTGTATTGTCTTGTGCTTGATTCTGCATGTTGCCCCTAGTTCAACTTCACAGTCTAGTAGCGCAAAGAATATCTAGAAATATCTTGTAAACTAATTATTTGATGATATCTTTTTATACTAATGGTTTAGATGAAAAACGATTATTTTAAAATCTATATAACATTGAATCTTGCGATATCTAGGTATCCATAACTGATAAGATTTTCTTGATTAGTAGCAATCGATATATGTAGAGCCCAGAGCATATCTTCTTAATTTATGGACATTTTAGGAGCTACATTTTTGCTGCACGAGCATAATGTAAATTTTTGGAAGCGTGTGCCTCGAAGAATTGAAATACATCTTTTCCAATTTCAGGCGGGAACTTAAAATGCAATTAATTTAACAAATTAGAGTGAGGTAGCCTCTGATCAATTGTAAACGAATGTTACAAGGTAGAATGGAGCAGCTTCTGGGCAATTGTAAATGAATGTGACAAGTTAGAGTGGGGGCAGCCTATGGACAGATGTAAATGAATTTAACAAAGTAGAGTAGAACAGCCTCTGGACAAAGTAAACCAAGTCAAATATTATCAACATGACTGAAATCAGCCCTAACAAAGAATACATAGAAGTACGCTATGGAAATTCCTACGAGGGGAAGAATGATCCCAGGTAAACATTTGCGTTCTTTGCAACACTTCATCCCTACAGGAAAATTTATCCTGCTGACAAAGCCACACCAGGATGGAAACCTCGTCAAAGAGCTCACCTAGAAGGCTAGCTCCCGTACTAGGCACGTTATTGGCCAGATTTGAAGAATGCCTCGGCCTGGGCGTGGTCGTGGTGGTCGTCGTGGTTGTGGTTGTGATGATGGGCAGATCTGAACATGGACAGCAGAGTTATTAAGTACCTTGAACTTTCAATACTTGATAAATAATATCAACGGGGAAATCTGCAGAAGAGGGATAGAGTCATTAAGCACCTTGAACTTTCAATATTCACTAAATAATATCAATGGGCAGATCTACAGAAGAATGACACAGTTGAGAGGCTCGAACCTTAAATATTTGTGATCCATGACCAGCGCTCGAGAAGACACATTTTACGAAATCACCGAAATTTTGCTATTATTGACTGAATTTCTAGTTCATCAATAGTTCAAAAAAGTGAGAATCTCCTAAGTTTAGTTTATAAAACAGCTCATAACCAGCAATATACAACCATAATCGAACAATAGAGACTCTTCACTCACAATTTTTTTCTAGGAATACAATGATTACATTTTGTAGCTTGCATGCGTGCAACTTGTCATTGAGCGAATATTAACAGAGTTTTCAAATGCTACTTGTGAAATATCTAGGATATAATGTTTTTAGTATTATGCATTTACAACAGATTCGTTGTTTGGATGAGAAAAATAGAATCATCAATCGACACTATATAATAAAACGCCAGGTGACTCCTTAAATAAATAAATTTTTATATTTTCTGTGTAATTTCTCCTGTGTTCTTACAATGGGAATCTCTCTTAAATACTGGTAGTTAAATCTGTAGACTTTCAAGTAAATAGGTTCCTAACTGCTAAAGTTAAATCTGTAGACTTTCTGATTAGGTCTGAGAATCGGTTGCTTTAAGTTCTTCCTTCAAATGCATGATAGTAAAACCCGTTATTTTTAACTGGTATACACTCTAGTAATAATAATAATTATAACTGTCGTTTGATCATATGCTCAAAATTTAATTAATTACTTCCTTGTAGAAGCGTGAAACGGCTAGCTAATCATTGAATTACCATAGCAGATTTTTTTCTCATTTGAACTGAAAAATAACAACAGTTACCCGAGTCTTGGGAATTTGACCTGCATTTGACTTAAAAGTTTCCAAGACATATGACTACATAGTTATTAAAGTAACGCTTGTAGAGTTGGAGTAGAAAAATTTAAGAATGCTCATTTCGTTCCCTGATTTTTTAAGAAAAATCAGCAGACGTTACAAAGTGTGCTCAAGTTTTGTCTGTGATCAACACACGTTACAAAGTCTGCTCAACTTCACAAATATTCACATCCAGGGTCGAATTTACCCTAGCTATGTTTTTCAATGAAAGTTATTGAAATTGTCACGTTTTTCGAAATGGAAGAAGTATTTTTTACGAGTTTCATTTTTCTGATTTACATTATAATTGTGTCTGTAATACATCTTCGTACGAAGTCATGACGTCTAGGAGCATCTCCGCAAGAATAGAAGAGCATCTCTGCTGGAGCTTTCATATTAACTAATGACTAGCTCATTCTTTTCTTCAGCATATATCTTTCATTATGCGAAGTGTGGCGTTCTTGTAACTAAAAGCCATTCAAATTGTTGGTTTTCTAATAACTGTTAATATCAAAATTTTCAAAATTTTCATCATCTTGAAAATAATTGATTTTTTACAGTATTATAGCTCATTTACTAGCCATAGGAAGAAGGGTATTGTTTTCACTCCTTTTCTTAATTAATTGTCTATCATACCTCATATTTTCAGAGATGACTGACGTGTTTTCCAAGTTTTTAAGGAGCTACAGAGAGCTCAAATTCTTTAAAATTCAGGTGAAATATTACTTTATCTTTTATGAAAGCTGAGTTTTAGCTTCATAATGAATAGCATGATATTATCTCTGTCTACTGAATATTATCAATAGAGCTTTTAGGAACTTTTTGAGACACAAATCCGACCATTTTTCTTATCACTTCTGGGTACCTCACAAAATGAGGTACCGGACGGCTAACAGCTTTGCAATAATTCAGCTCACGTCATCGCTCACAGTTTTAGTTTTCAATGACCTATGTAATTACATAGTAATCTCGCATATTAAAAATTCGAAGTGCATCAAACAAAATGCCATGTTAATATTCTTTGAAGTGCATGAGCTACAAGAAATGTAGCTAGATTCTCGTATCAAAAGTACTGATATCGATAGCAGCCACAAAATCCTAAAGAGCTTATATTTTCAATATAGTCTTGGAATTATTATAAGCATGCATATATCTCAGCACTTTGGACTCTTCATGTTCATGTTTTCTATTATTGCCCTAATCTCATCCACCTTAACAAAGCGCCTACATTGTCTGCAATTCCAACTAATTTTGAGCGAATGCTTTCGTTTTATGAGCGCTCTCTGAAATGCGTTCAATCGAAGCACAAAGAATCAAGATAATTAGACAATCGAACGCTGCGCTATTGGCGTACTGATGAGTTCTAATTTGTTGAGCGCTTTGTTAGTATTTTACTTAAATTGCAGTATTGGGGCGGTCAAAGCATTCATGAAAGCTAATTCAATGAGCGTCGTTCTAAGTTATTGTTCGCATCCTCTCTAAATTTCATTCGGATTCAATAAAAGATTTTGCTAAAAATTTGTTACCTCACCTAAGTATCCTTATGTAGGATAATGATAAGAATCCTTGTAACAGATGCTGTCTGGCACACAACGTAAGGATACGTTCATTTTTGAAACGCACTCCATTCAAAACAAAACTTATTTTACCTCGAAGACAAAACTTAAGGCAAGAAATCAAGTTCTCAGATAGCTGATGTACACACGTCTTTTTTCAGCGGTAAGCTTTTTTCAATGCCAAGAACTAATGAGGAACTAATTTTTGAGAATATAATTTGTTTCGAAATAAAATGCTAATCACATTGCAGGTCAGCATAAATACATGTCAACACAGTATTTTCCTCAAGTCGCAATTCAATGAAAATGCCACGTTGATGGCTATGCGTTCAGAACTGCCCGTATATCTATAACAAATTATACCAAAGTTCGTACTGGCTCAAGTTCAGCTGTTCTAATTTAATGTACGCAAATCCATCATAGGAAAGAAAATTCATTGTTCAATTTGATTTACACGCTCGCAAATTAATTGCTCTACTTTTGCAGTTGCACTGAACGTTGTCATTTACGTACGGAGTGATGTTTTTCAGAGTGTAGCCTGCTAACTGTAGTCTGCTCAGAGAGTGCAGTTCAACAACAGCAGTCTAGAGGAAACGTCGGGTTGGCGAAAAGGGGCAATTATAGTAAGTTCTAAGCGAAAATGTTCGTGTTTTTTATGTTTTCCTCGACTCGTTTGAAGCTATAATTAGCAGCTTGAAAATGAATACTCTGTGAATAGTTAACTGCATGCAATTTACCTCTTCATTACTTGGCAGTTTGGGGAGACCAAAGTTTAAATTTAGACCACAACCGAGCTGCATTAGAGTACAACACGCCCCTAATAAAACTTTGGCTAGAAAATTTCGAGTATGGAAATTTAACAGCAGGGGCTCTTGATCTCTGACAAACAATTAGCAGAACCATTTTATGGCTCATTAACCGTTAATAAAAAACCTGAGTAGTAATTGCCTATTTATCAAAACATTAAAATTGTATTATTTCATCACTAAACTAATTGAATGCACAGATTTTAAGTTTCCTTTGAAGTGTTTCGATGGGAGTTTAAGATGTGTGGGCGTTGATGATCAGTTCAGTTACTCAGGCGAATGAACGACATCGGTTACTGAATACACTTGAGGTTAGAGCTAAAGTCATGGGAATATCCTGAACAAAATTCTTGAAAGAAATTCTTGGTATTGAATCCACTGACTCAAATCAAAGAAAGAATTGAAGCAGTATTGAAAGTCTAGGATAAGACCATTCTGCAGACCTAGCGCCCGCTGTGAAGTTAATGAAGCACATGTGAAGAATTAATTCAGCTACGTACCGCCAATTTTTACTGCGCAAAGTTCAGGGAAAATTTATGGGATTTGTTACTTTCACAGTAGTCATAAAATACAATAGTTATGAAGTAGACACAAAATATGATAGGGCACAAAATGGAAAATTAATTATACTATAATAAGTGATTCATATGTTTACTTGACTAATTTGGATTCACAGACGAGTGCAGACGAAATTTATGGAAGTTACAGTGCAAAATAGAACATAATTTTCTAGTGTACTTAGACACCTTCAAAAAACTTCATAAGCCTATAACAGTTTACTCATTATTTAATAGTCCTAAAACAGACTGTTATTGTTTTTACTGAGTTTTTGACTGACTGCAAGAAATATGTACATTCGGTCGTTACACAATTATTTTTGGATGCAGTATTTTAACAATCATTGCATTTTATTTGGTCATGAATGATGCTATTCAACAAACTTCACAAATTACTTACTTGAAATAAAATAAAAATTCTCAGCTCGGGAAAAGTTATAATACGAAATAGTTAACTATAACCTAAATTAATTCTTTTGTGGATGCTACTGATTTCAGATTTCGTCATAGAGGGATACACAATCACTCTCAAACAAATCTCACAGTTCTAGCAAACAAGTTTCGCTCAGTCAAGTCTTGAATAAATGCATGTGTAATAACTAGGCTCTTGTACGTGTTGTTCAATATGTTCTTGAACTTATCATTCTTTGAGACCAGGCCGTTCAGTTTAATTAGGAATGATGAGCCTTTTTATTGCGGAGTATTCAGGCAGTGACCTCTTCTTTAACAATTAAATTTCGTAGCCCCTTTTTTCTCATTAAAAGATGACGTCCACAAAACTAGACACGTTGAAAGCCAGTCAACGCAGTTTGCAGTGTGGATGTCACGGTTTGTTCTACTTGAATTTGATTTTTGTTCTTGAAATATTGATAGTACAAGCATGAGTGCTCTGGTCAAGAAAAGAAATGGTTTCAGGGTTGAGAAGGCCACCAATCATTAACATGATTGGAGGGGTCCCGGTTTCGGAACCATGAATCGTAATTTCAAATCCGCTGATGCAATGAGAATTGATTTATGGGCATATTTTAGCATTTGAAATCTACTTTATCAGAGCACCGTTTTACTCGAGGAAAGACTCACTGACAGTAATATAAGCAGCAGAACTTGGTTGACGAATATAAATAGGTTCGGCAATTGTAATATGCAGTAGATTCCAGCTGAAGCAGGTTTTTGTCAGGTATTCAGGGAGTTGAAATGTATTTTATTTGCTGTATAACTACAGATGAAATAACATGACGTTCCAAATCGAAATTCCTTTAATTATTACTGAATTCTCTTCGTATTACGAATATTACTCACAATATTCACAATCATACAATTCTGCTCACAAAAATGCCTATCTCTAAACTTTCTCCAACTTTTCGTTGAATTAATACATAGCGGTAAAAAAACATTCTAATTGATCTTACTTTTAAGCTCGACTTCTTTTCATCTTTTCAGCAGTTTCATAAAAGGTTAAAACTCAAAAAAATCTAAGCCAACGTTGTTTAATTTGAAACAGTTTAAATTTTTTTAAACCTGTTTTTCTTATTTTATCAGCATAGGAAAAATGACTAAAATTCAGAACCGTGACTATGAATTTGACGATGAATTCTATTCAACGAGACTATGAATTTATTTATATGAATTTCAGAATTTCAATTATGGTTGAATTGCGGTGTTCACCAGAACTGCAGTATTAAGAATTTCTTGGAAGCTACGGGGGGTAATAATTTCCATGGCAGATCGCAGGTTGAGATGAACGCAAGCAAATGAAGCAAATTTCACTGCCTTACCCACAACTGGTGCAATAGAGCGGGGTCTCTCACCCAGGCCCACGTCGAACAATGGGTCCTGTACTAGTTTCCCATTATACGCGAATGCATTCGTACTGCACTGATGCACACCCAGTATTTTTCAAACAATCGTAAAGGAAAGTGGAAATTTTAATTCTTGGTTACATACTCGAATAAGCATTTGTTCTTTCGCACGAGCTTTACATCTGATTTAGCCACTAGATCTCCTACTAAGAACCCAACCGTCCAAAGTTTGAAACTCAGAGTATCTTTCTGTTTCCATATATTTAACATCTTATTCAAAACTTAATCCCTGAATAGTGACTTTAATCAAACAACTAAGAACAAATGCTATGCAACTCTTTCAACAAAGTGTTCCCCATATGTGATAGTGTTATTTCCAGTGAAAGTCCGTGTTATCTATAAATAATAGGAGAAATGTGTGTTATTTATGTCTGATATTTTAAACAACTAACACAGCTAAAGAATTATGCTGTCACTCCTGATTTGGTCAGACCTTAAAAGTTCACCCACAATCATGAAGCTGTAAGTGAATAAATACATTTTCTGGCCAGTGAAGAGGGTTGAGCTTGAATAAAACTCATGTGCCTGTACAAGTCGAGGTGACTCCACACAACTGGAGAATTTGACGTACAACATTTATATTAAATGACCGATTTGAGCACTGATAAAACGTAATTCGTTTATAGTTCCTCTAAAATTGAGAAGGAAGGTTCGTAAGTTGAAACTTACAAGTGAGTTGTGCACAGCACCAGAAAAATAGATTAGCATTGTCAGTTCAGTATACATAATAAGCGTGCAAGGTCAGTATTTTCAAGAGTGTTTTCATTACCATGAAATCAAATTGAAAAACTTACACAGTGAGTTTATTTTTTTAACTTGGAAAGAAAATATTTTAATTATTGAGAACATTAATGTAGCATTAATTATTTTGTGCCTCATCATGATGCTATTAAGAAACGTGAATCATACTGGATCTATCCAACATCATCATAGCAAAATACTCATGAAGTTAGTTAAGTGTTTCTCATTCGAGAACCTCCAAGCATCTCGTGCTCCAAGACTCCAAGTTGCAGAGAGTCCCTAGTTTTGGATGAAAGTCATCCGTAGTTCTTCTCAGCAGTCGCAAATATGTTTAAATTAGTCCTTATTTTACTGAATGAAATGTTAGTTATAGTTTTTGGAATGAAAGATACCAGAGCAAAGAAATTTCATTCATATATGGAAATTATTATGAAGTCTAGCTTTAACGATTTTTATCAAAAGAACACAGCGTCTTATCAGAATTTTTCTTGGTATCAAGTTTTCAAGAATTTAACAATATAATAATGTTAAATACGATAGTTATTTTAGGTTTTCTAATAAAGAGCTCTCAATTACCAAGTAAAAACTTCTAAACTGGCAAATTAAAACTTCTAAAAACTTCTTACTTGGGTTATAGATGGTTTCTTGAATATCTCTGTATTTGCTTTGTGGGACGGTGACTATGCAGCCCACCACTGTGTCACGGGGTGTGCCAGCCCATTCTATGAGGCCCCACTCGCCGACGTCCCAAAGCCCTCCTCCTCGAGACACTTCCATCCGTCCTTGTGTGTCAACATCCGACCTGACACATGAGGTAATAAGGAGTCTTACACATCATCTCATTTGAGACATGGGGCAATGAGGAGTCTGATACATCATTTGATCTGAAACATGGGACAATGAGGAATCTGACACATCATCTCATTTGAGACATGGGGCAATGAGGAGTCTGGCACATCATCTGATCTGAGTCATGGTACAATGTGTGGTCTGACATTTATTTGATGACACAATAGATTTTAGTGCAACACGTACTAAGACTTGTGATGTCTTTTTACATTTTCCACCATAGCATACAATATTCAACACAACGTCTAGTCATTCTTTATAAATGATAATTTAACAAAATATATGACCGTCATACATAAATGGCCATAACATATGACCATCCTTCATTCAAATGACATAGAACTGCTGTCGATCTGGCTTCCTGGATTGTCAGAATTATCGCATTTCGGTAGGTCTATCATCTGTAATGATCATGGACCCAGATTTATTGTTGGTTTATCACCATAAGTGTTTGAACACCTATGATACCCGTTGAATGAATATACACGAATGTCCCATTACGGCTATCAATAAATGAAATTATTCTCACGAGAAATGTCGAACACCCCTGAAACAATAACTTAAGGAACAAAATTACACTGCACAAAATTACACTAGAATCAATAAAATTTGCTTTCTTCTCTGCACCTCAAAGGTGGTTAACTTTAGCTAGCAGTATAATTCAATAGTGTAGTGACTGAAGTACATCTGAATTCTTAGATTTTTCACGCGACCTGATTGCAAAGGTCATCACGGAAGTTGAAAAATTACGTGGAATACAGGGTCAAATTGAACACACGATGGCGTCGGAGAATAGAAATATACGAAGACTAAACGAACTCTGGGACAATATTATCGCGATATGTGTACATTCGTGGGAAAGCGATTGCCTCGAGCGAGGACTCTACTGATTGAATGATGCTTTATAAGTAAGATTTCCTGAAATGCATAATTGCATGGAACAGAATGGAACTAGATTTCAATTTCCCCTGAATAGCTGAAGCAAACAACAGAAATGACAGTGAGGCAAGTTGCTCCAGAATACTTTTATTATGAACAGCTTAACCAAAGTAATTTCTCAGAGTACAAAAATAAGCTTTTATTCATGGAACTCATGATCAATGTATCTTTAAAATTGCAGTAAAGAATTAATATTAACATGGTCAATTTTATTAGTAACACTCAGGGAGAAAGAAGCATGTGATTTTTAAGTCACAGATATCAAAGACAAGGTATGAATAATATTTATGGAATTATGAACATGAAAATATCATATAATTCTCAAGTCGTGGATGTGACAACCAGAATATAAAATAATACTAAAGAGATCATGGATGTGAAAATATCATACGATCCTTAAGTCGTGGATGTCATACACAAGTTGCAAAATAATACGATTATTATTAGTTTGAGGTAGAAAATAATTACATTGCTAAGCTGCATGGAAGCGTGCACTGTTCTGCATGACATCAGAGTACAAAAGGTGTAGATCGTGTGATGAATAATAAATTCTATTTCACTTTTAAGCATTTTTTAAACTGTTAATAATAACTTTAGGAGACGGTACTAAAGTATGTACATGTAGATTCACTCTTACAGTGTGCATGAAGATGCACATAAACATAAGAGTATAACATGGTAACCATGAATAGTTCACTGCTAAAGCCAGATAATGAGCCAAATAAAAGTTAGAAAAATTCAAATCGTGAACGTATTTTTTGCACTTCGATGCCTGATTTAATAGTAGTTCTATACGCTTATGCATTTCCCCAAGACTTAAATAGATGCTGATTATGAGCAAGCAAGTTCATTCCAAAATAATTATCCAACATAACTCAGATTTCTCTTAACGGACACACTGACATTTTATACCATAGTGCACGAAAAACGAAGTATAATTGGGGCTCGGTACCTTCAGAGGATCTATCAGTATGGCTGGACATAAACTTTTTTACTGCAGCCACGAAGCACGACAGTTATCGAGAAGCAAATTGTGTAAATTTACAGAGCTTGAAAATTCCAACTTCAACCTCAGCTAGAATATTTCTTTTAGTAATGATTAATTTAGGTGAGTGCAGCTGATTGAATTCAAACGAATAGAGAATTGCGACTATCTAACTGCCTATAAATAATGTCCATTTTTGATATGAGTATGAACCGGACGAAAACACGACCAGAGAACACATACTGACCACCCTTCATTGTCCACGTAATGAGGCAAGTGGCTTATTTAACTGCAATAACTCTGCTCATTTCGTAGCGCTGAATAGCTAATTACAAACTTTAAGCCAAGAACTGCAGTATCAATCAGCCACGAGTTTCACTCCATAGAGGTGTGTTTAAAATAAGACCTCATGGGAATATTGCTGCGGTCATTGTATGCTGCAGAGACTTAATATTGACTACCTGTTTGACGTGCTCTATCCTCGCTTGTATATGAGTGGTTAAACTTTACTCGATATTTTCAATCTTAATTGAAGTTAGTAAAGAATTACCATGCTCGTGAGTGAATGAGTTGATCATTTCTTATAATTTCTTACAGTCATACATTGGAACACTTAAACTTCATGTTAGAATTTTTTTTCATAAATATAAGCTTGCGTATAATGTATAATGAATTACCTTTTGCTGGTCTAATACTACTTAAACTACGAAATTATAACGAATCTCAACTCAAAACGTATATAGGTAAATAATAAAAACATTAGTTTGGAACTATAATAATAATAGCTTGTGATGTAAGTGATAAAATTAACGATCAAGTAAGGAGCAACAATGACTTTTTCTCTATCATTGTTGTGAAGACATGACAGCGATATATTGGTTGATTCAGAAGTCTACGCAGACTGGAGGCTAAATTTCAAGTTAAAATCATACCTTGGTAATGCTAGTACAGAAACATTAGTCAAAACTAGGTTTCGAAGTCATATTACGTGTACGTATAGGATACACAGCATACATACAGGATGTGCAGCGTAAATACATGATATACAGCGTACATACAGAATATACAGCGTACACACAGGATACACAGCGCACATACAGGATACCTAGCGTGCATGCAGGATACCCGGCATGCATACAGGATACCCAGCGTGCATACAGGATACCCAGCATGCATACAGGATACCCAGCATGCATACAGGATATCCAGCATGCATACAGGATACCCAGCGTGCATACAGGATACCCAGCGTGCATACAGGATATCCAGCATGCATACAGGATATCCAGCGTGCATACAGGATACCCAGCGTGTATACAGGATACACAGCGTACACACAGGTTACACAGCGTACACACAGAATGTACAGAGTGCATATGTCTCTATACACAATGTGTGGAGATATTCGAGTAACTACGAGACTTCATTACATTACTGAGTTCACGGGAAAAAATAATTCATGTATAGATGCTAACAACTATGTTGGCTTAAGGATGTCTTGAAATTTACACCTACTTTTACTAAAGAAAGTCATCAGACTAGTTAGTGAAGAGCTGAAAGTTTTTAGAGCTGACCTCTTTCATGCTTGAAAGATACAACGTTTGAACAGAATTTGCTCCGCCGGACGGACTCTATTGGAACATGTTGTAAAGTATAGACATCTGCTAAAAATCTCTACATCAAAAGTAAATAGCTACATTTCTCCGGTTATATTTCTTTATATCTTGAATGCAATCCAGTTTAAGTTTATCTCGAAGCGTAAACAGTTACTTATGATATCAGACATCCAGGTGTATCACTGAAGGTTGACTGCGTTCAAAAAGTGAAGAGTTCTAATTTTCCAACCACATAGCACACCACAGTGCCACCAAAGCTAGGCTCTGTGACTGGTAGTACACGGACCTGGTAGTACACGGACATGGTAGTACATACATGGACCTGGTAATATACTACACTGACGGTAGTACACTGACTTGGTAACACACTGACCTGGTTCTGTCAGGGAAGAGGGTGTAGAGCGTGAAGTGCGGCCTGGGGGCGATGTCTCTGGCAACGCACGTCACGTTCACGAGATGCTCGGAAATCCGCCAGTAGCGCACCCGGACTGACGACGACGGCACTGCTCAATTCAAATAAACGCAATTGAGTGCATTTCGCGAGCCGTTAAACTCTATGCATACCAACACTCGGAATTACATCTCGCAGCTCCAGCAGCACCTGCACCACTTCTTACCTTAGGTTTCGTTTAAGGAAAAAAATTTCGAGACCACATCGGGGAGGAAGAGATGAAGGACTGTTTCAGCAAAAGGATAATTCCTATAAAAAGCGTATTTTTGGGGGAAATTCACGACATTGTGTTTGAAAATATTATATTTACAGATGAATTAAGTCTAAACTTGCTTAAGATAATGAAGTGTATTTTACGGAATACTCCCTCCAGTCGAAAATATTTGGTGCACTAGCAGAAAAGTGTCTGCATTGTAGTATTTATGAATAACTTTTATTTTTTGTACAATAAACGGTTGTTTGAAGTGTGTTCAACTAGAATTTTATCATCAAGGTAAATAAGTGGCTATGGTGAATATAATTATGTCTCTTTCTCTCCCAGATGATATTTAAATTGTTCTTTAACTATCCTCAGTGATTTAATGACTATGGAAAATGATGTTAATGCAAAGTGCACGCATAAACGACACACAAAAGATCTAAAGGATTCTGAACGAAGAGCAGCATTACAGGTTCTACTGGAGAGATCTAAAGCTAGAAAGCTGAAACGATAACAAGCCTCCAAACACTCCAGACCTGAATGCACTTGACCTAGGTTATTTCAATTCAATCTAATCCCTTCAGTACCAATAAGCTCCAATTAACGTTACTAATTTAATTGAAGAAGTGAAAGACAACTATGAAAATTTTTAGAGATCATAATTGAACAACATCTTTCTTACTTTCCGGCAATCATTGGCACAAATTATTTTTGGCTGACGGTGGCAACAATTACAGACTACATCTGTCGAAAACATAGTTCGGAAGAAAAGGAATTCTTCCAAATTCAATCAAGATCTCACAAGAATAAAAGGATAAATTAACAAGTACTGAGTAAATATTTCAAGATTTATTCATATTTAATATCAAAATATTCATTTTTATTTGTTACTACATTTTTAATTTTATGTATTCTGATAATGTATGAAGTATATGATTAAGTTAACTTGTATTTTCTTTGAAACAAACCTTCCTTAAGAGATTAAACTTGTATGCATCAGATATTTACGACCAACTTCAAAATCGATATGGACCAAATATTTCGGACCGGAGGGAGTAGTTTTTAAGAGGACTCTGCTGAGTATTATGAATTTTCCCATGATAAATATAATAATAATGTTCATGTAAAAGTAAAAATAACTTCCTATTGTTTCTGATTTGTTGAATAAAACGAATCCACACATACTTCCATAAGTTCTTAGTCGCACTTATTCATTACTCTCTACTTTCGCTGTCTATTGCTATTAATGTTCTTACACATAGCGTTCAAGCTCTGTAACCAATAACAGAGTGTTTTCATGGTGCTTAGGAGCATCTCAGTGTAACACGAAATTGAAGATCAAAGTAGCCAGAAGAGTAAGAAAGACACTCGTGTTGGATGAAGTAGTACAGAACGCCGTGCGCCACGGGGGAGAAAAGAAGGTACAAAACTACATGATGAGGCTGACATAACTACAAAACACAACCAACGCAGCTTTCTGCTGATTATAATTATAATTATTCGAGTATATATAAATTATTGCAACCCAAGTTACTCTCCAATGTATAATTATTGGAGAGTAGCTTGGGTTGCAACAATGGAATGTCCGTTTACAAGTTGCACTCAAATGGATGGCCACTATTCACATACATCACCAGCTTAGTGCATCAACCAGCTTGGTCGACTGG
>VCRD01003290.1:32699-64386 GCA_006783055.1 Trinorchestia longiramus | reverse complement strand
TTTGACCATGTCAATATTCTGTCCATCGATTGATTGGTATTATTAATTTTTTAGCATGCACTTAGCCGCCCCCTACTTTGGGGCCAGTTTTGATTGAGGTATGTATTTTAATACCTTTTCAATATTATTTTGTAATAAGTATTGATTTGGCTGTTCATGTTACCTGACTGTGACATCAAATAACAGAATGGTATGAGCAATTCTGAGATCTATTTTATTGCTGCGTAAAAAATATCCGTATGATTTCAATATAATTGTTGCAATAAACTGAACCACCGCCTTTGCTTGCGCATAAGGTCGTGTAAGAGGACAATAGTGAACTCTTGTGGATTTATGTGTTCCAATTGTGTAGACGTGAGAGTCTAATGCTGCACAGCAACATCTTGACGGTGGGCGAAATTAAAACTGCTATCTTTCTGTCACTGTTATCACATAAAATCTCTTTACAATGCAACAGTTTTATTACATGGGCCGCTGTTGGGGTATTTTAATCCGATCTCTTCTATTGTGTGCAGTGGCTGTTAAAGTTTTTAATCGCATTGCATTATTGTATTTCTGGCATCGTTTTGGTGAAAAAGCAGAGGCCTTGTTTAATGAACCCCTAAAAAAGGCTACTCGTTTATCATAATTTATTGAAACAACATCGGATACGCAGACTCAGCGAAACTACAGAACTAAGTATGGAAAACATCCACCATATCATCCGTCAATTTTTGCTTGGCACTATAAATTTATGGAGACAGGGACAGTGTTGGACATAGGGAAGAGTGGAGACCAAGAACGTCTTACGAAAGCATGGATAGTGTAAGACCAACTTTTGCTCGTTCTTCCACTAAGTCGATCTATACTGCTGGCAGACAGTTAAAGCTACCACGTTCAACAGTGTATAAAGTCCTTGACAAAAAGTTTTGATTGTGGTGTTACGAAGTGCTACTCTTGTAGATACTCGAGCCCATTGATAACCAAGACGAAAAGAGTTCGCAGTTATCATGCTAGAACAAATTTATTAGAATGAAACATTCCTCACACGAGTTTGTTTTAGTGATGAAGTAACCTCTCGTTTGTCAGGGAATCTGAACAAATAAAATATAACAATTGGGATCAGAGCACCCACATGGGGCTAAGGAAGTTCAGCGAAATAGTCCAAAAGTGAATCTATGGTGTGGGATCATGTGCAATCGAATCATTCGTTCATTTTTTTCGTTTAATTAGGTAAAAAATCCAATATTTAATTCTCATTTTTCAACAAGTTTCACATATATATATTTTAATTTGCATCTGTAATAAATTAATTAAATTGTAAAGAAACATCATGGACACGATAAAATTCGATGAAATACTCCTACCTTGCTGTGGATATTGTACCCATGTAGTGTCCGTCCTCGTCGAGGTGTTAATGATAATTTAGCTGTAGCGTCATCGCTAGCTTGGTTTGCACCAGGCTTGTGCAACATGAAACTTAACTAAGGAATGAAATTGATTGTAAATTAGTTCAGTGTTGTTGTTATTGTTGTTTTTCTTTCGTGATACTAGCCAACGCTTTCGCCATACCCCTGTCACCTGAGTAACTTTAGTAATGTTCCTCATAACTTGTGCATTTTTTTTAATTTGTTGGCTGTTAGGGTTCATAATGCCCTTACTTTGGCGCTTTCGCTGTTTCAACGGTAATAAATACATCGATAATGTCATTAATTAATTATGAGGTCTATCATTTGGGCAGTACTGTTTTCATTGGTACTGAAAGTTGGTGTGGTCATGTAATCTAAGTTTAGAAACATGAGTGTATAGGAAATAAATTTCCTTTAAAGACAGGCTTGTACCTTGCCTAAGAAGTGCAGACGACTCATTTTTTTGAGCGATGCCACTTGCTCTGCGCTGGATTTTGAGACTGTAGCAGTTTGGATACAAAAATTAATGAAATTCTTTCTGTTCGATCTACGAGCGAGGCAATGAGGGAATTTTGACTGTGCAGGCTACGAGAAAACTGAGAGCATTTGACTGTGCAGACTACGAGAAAACCGAGAGCATTTGACTGTGTAGACTACGAGCAAGACTACGAGGACATTTTGACTGTGTGGGCCACAAGAGAAACTACGAGGACAGTTTGACTGTGTGGGCTACAAGAGAAACTACGAGGACATTTGACTGTGTGGGCTACAAGAGAAACTACGAGGGTATTTTGACTGTGCGAGACTCATCATTAGGAGTAAATATAGAGTTCATAGAAGTTGCTACGGCTTATCTGAAATTAATTGCAATAATCCACCGTTCACTGATTTGAATTGTTAGTCTCGGAGGAAAACCTTGTATAAATTAGAGCAAACACTTTGAAAATTTTTGCCCTGTTGATAAGAATATTACTAATAATGTTTTCAATAGATCTTATAGCGAGAATCATGTATAAAATTGTATAATATTCAAACATACACCTAAACTTGAATTTTAAAGTTTAAATTGTGTTTTTCTAATATACATAATGGAAGCTGCTTTCCCCTTTCATTTTCAGTGATGCGTGTTTTCAGCCCAAAAATGACTCCGCTTATGGAAATCGTTCTATAAGAAATTGTAGCTGTGTGGGGTATTCTTCAGCCATATTATATGTATGTATGAAATCTGTATATTCTGATATTTTTAAGTGCCTGTGCACAAAAGTTATTCTTTCTGTGTTTTTAGTCATTTATAAATTAGTCCCCTGTTAAAATTTGTTCAATTCGGAAATTAGATTCATCTTGTTATAAATGATCTAATTTATAAAAACAGTACCAAAATGTACCAAGTTTCGCTGCGCCATTGTGAGATAATCGATCATTTTATGTTAGAACACGTTACTCTAACGCTTATGAGCTCGCCTAATTTGCACCATCGATTACGTCAAAAATTTTTGCCCAGTAAGTAAAGTTTTTTCCAGGAGACCAGTTCGTACAGTGCAGCATTTTTTGTAAAGCAATACGTATGTCGTGTTGGATATTTCTCGCTTAGTTTCGTGTTTGGTACGGGCTAAGTGCCAATAAAAGCTACAGTATGACTTAGAGCAGCAATATTGTGTTGTAGCTTTGACCTGAGACTTAAAAACTCGCGTCCTTCGCTCCGAGGAACAGAAGGCTATTACGCACATCGATGGCGGTACCCTGAGCTATTCTGGGCTTTATTTGTTTCTGGACGCAGGGCTTATCGAAATACATCTGTGGATTTGACGCTCTGAACAATACGCTATCAGTTGAGTGGAGCACAAAAGCAATCACTTGCTAGCCAAGCCTTAGAATATTTTGATTCTGAAAAGACATTGCTCACTCGTGTCAGTCTTGTGTCTTGTGTCAGTTAACTTGAGCGATGCGATGATGACTTAACGACACCATTTCTGAGGCGTTATTTACATGCAGGAAACTCTTCAGATTTTCTTTGCACTCAGAATTTCTTTTTATTAAAGGGAGATCGTGGCAAGTCTTTGTTTTTGTATTAAGTTACATTTGTGTATGGTATAATCTTTCAATAGGTTCTGTTTTAAAAAATTACGGCTTCGAGCTGCCAGGTATTAATAAGATGGAGTCAATATGGTGTCTGTTGTAGAGTATGCAGCTAGCTTGCATTTATATTTTAGTTTATCATTCAAACTCCCCTCTGCCAAATGTTTCAATGATATTGCATGATAGACTGTATATCGAGTTATCCCTAAATTTTGTCTCCTCAGTTCAGTCAGAGAAACATTTTAAAAAAATAAGCCAATGACTATCTTATTCATTATTGATATTTTTCAATTAGATTTTTTTTAGAAATTTTTAGACAGTTGTACAGTAAATAAAACATGTTCTTCTAAACTTCGCAGCTCTTTCTTTAAATTGATTAGTTTTTCACTAGTATACAGTTAAATTACCAAATTGAGTTGTGTCGTTTACTATATGGTGTAATTAGGGTTGCGTGTAATGTGTTGCGCTGACAGATTTGTGATGCTTACATCTGAGCTGGCATTGTAGACTCGACAGAAATAATGTGTGTTTTCCCTGCAGCTGGCAGCATCTTGAAATTGAATTTTGTTCTACCCGAATTCAAGTCAAGTCTAAAATTCTTTTTTATGGGAAATGAAAACAGCGTTGATTTAACTGCCCGTGAATTTCATGTTTTCGAGTTAGTGTGAGCATTATGAATAATGGGATTATTGCTTCAATCAAATTTTATACTTAGAATTGAATTCATGCGTGCGATTATGATAATTTTACAGTATTTTGGGCGTCAGCTGTTCAGTGTTGAGACAGCGAGGATGAGAGAGTGAATAGCATCGTCCTTAGAAAACAATTTGCGAGTGTTGGGATACGTACTTGGAGAAATATTTTATGGTCTTTACGATCATTTACAAGAACACGTCAACTTGAAACTATTGGGTCTTCCTACTCATGTTGCTTGCTTTTGAAATGAGCATCTTGTTTTCGTGCGGAAAACGACTATCTTTTGCTAAGGTTTCCGGTGATCACAAGGATTTGCATTTGGAAGTCCTAGGAGCTGCACTGTTAATTCGTTCTAAATTTTCACTTGACCAGGCGAAGAAGTGTCGTGCTGAGATTTTATTTTCTTGCTTAGCTCTGATCAGCGATCTAAGGTTGCTTTTCATGGACGTGGTAAGCATCGAAAATGAGCTTCATTATTTAAATTGAGGGCGAATGACTTTGTTTTCGTACTGAATTTGCCTGTGCAGAATTGTAATTTCTTAAAATTCTTCTCTTTGAAATTGTGCTTCAGTTGAACCTCATCGTAGAACAAAACGTTGGTAATTATTGACGAACGGAACAAGAAGACAATCCATTTGCGTAAAGCATTGTGAATTATTACAGCTTTCTCAAAGATAAGGTGAAATTCTTGACATCTCTGACCAAATAAAAGACGAAGTATGCTTACTGTGGGCCATTGAAATTTATATTGGTAATAGAGTATTGCGTTCAATTCATCTCATGTTTTTGAACAGGAAGTTGGTAGTGGCTACCAAAATTACGTCTTGAGACTGATGCTGAACTAATATTTCTTAAACAATTTTTGGTTTACATCATATAAATGTTGGTGTTCAGGGATGTACTGTGTTTGAAGGGTGGGAGTGAAGTTATGAGTTTTCTCGTTTGGAAATGAATTAGGTTGAAGCTTCAAATAAAAAAATCAAGGTACGTGATCGACTTACATACGTCAAGAAAGACAACAAATTCTACTTTACAAATGTTTTCAAAACCTAAACATGAATAAGAAAAGTGTGCTTTTATATTTCTCTGAATTGTTTTAGAAAACCAACTTGCCATCCTGTAGCATTCGCCTAAAATGCTACGAATTTGCCTCGGAAGCTCTTACTGCAGTAACGTTGAATACGAAACTTTGACTAACTTTCGTTGTACAATTAGAGAGAAAACTACATACACACTCTGGGACGGAGGTTGGTTTGTATGGATGCTGGTTGCATGCCACGAAGCAGTTTGTCACCGGCACGCTGGAGTCGTGCAGTTCAACTTGCAGGGATCTGGCGAGGCACTCATGCAGCGATGGCGATGTTGTCACATGCCACTCCTCCTGCACGTCGTATTGAGGCTCTTCGTTTAAATTTATTTTGTCGTTCATTGATACAGTCACACTAGACGTTGTTGAAAATGTATTTTTTATTTCCTTTTAGGCTGATTCTCAATGTTGGCACATGTTCATATTATATTTACGATTTCTTTTGTTCAAGCCCTTGTTTTAGACTCTCGATTTAGAATTTTTCCGGCAATTAAAATCAGTTTTCAAAATATTTAGTGAATCATTTTTACGGTGAAAAAGAACAACTATTTTATTTTGAACATTGTACTCGAATGCTCTCTTGCTCTCACAAAATAAAAAATGGCATGCGCTGTTGATGGCAGATATGACTTTTGTTTCCTGTCCTTCAAGCATCCAGGGCTCGTTGATGTGTTTTAATTGCCCTCTGGCACAACATTCTCTGGACTCGAAACTTCTGACTGTGTTGGACATTTGTGTTCATGATTTTTTTTAAATTCAAATTATTCCAAAGTTATTCTAAAACTACTCTGTTTCCGTATGAACGTACGAAATAGGAGCTTTTAATTGGCTGTAACTCTAAGATTTCAAGATGAAACTGATGTGAAAGAAAACTCTACTGTAATTGGTGTTGATATACATGGTGGGCATAATTCCTGTTACATATTTTCAAATAAATTTTAATAATTATTATTTCACAAATATCACTCAATATAATTTTATCAAATTAATCACCAATGATATACCTAATTTTTTGCAGAACAATTAGTTATTAACTATTGACAATGTCTGTACAACTGATGCAAAAGGCCAGTACAGAGTGTCCCACCAAAATGAACCCGACTTTTTAATTGATTATATCTCCGCTTTAAATTAACATATTTTAGTTTTCTTTTTTCACAATGTAGTAAATTTTTTCTTTTCGAATAATTATAATTTTTGAAAATTGGTTGAATAACCACTTCACACTAATCGATTTACTGAAGGGGGTAGAAAAACTATTTGTTCAAAGGAAAAGTTTGAAAAAGAACACTGGTGTTCTTTTTCATTTCTCAATACCTAATGTTAAAAATAATTTCAAAAAAATGTATTCTACATACCAACAAGTATTTAAACCCTGTGAGAGGTTATTTGCTTATTAATTTCATCATTTGAACACCCCCTAAAATGCAGCTGACTAAAGAGCAAAGAATTTTCATCGTATTGGAATATGAAACAACAAGAAACTGTGAACAAGTTAGAAGAGCGTTTAATGAAACAGTCCTGGAAAGGAACACGCCTGATAAAAAGACTGTGTATCGCACAGTTAGAAAATTCAATGAACATGGAAGTATCAGCAACCGATACAAAGGAAACTCAGGAAAGAAAAAAATTCAAAGAACCGAAAATAACATCGTAATTGTCCAGGGAGTGATTACTGAAAATCCTACAACCTCTGTCAGGCGCAATGAGACGAACCTCTCCAAGTCTACATTCCATAGAATTTTAGAGAAAGATATTCGTCTTCATCCGTACAAGATGCAAATCAAGCATGAGTTACTGCCCTGTGACTATGCCAGGAGGAGAGAGTTTTGCAATTGGTCCAATAACATTTCCATTTCCACAAAGACCAGCCCAAACTGACAGCTTCTCTCTTCTTATGCTTTTTACGAATACATTTCCTTCTGGTGGATTATTGCTGAAAAACCTAGTATTTCGAGTATTCACTCTTCCGTTCATAGAAAATGCTGCCTCATCGGTAACTACCAACCTTTCCGTAAACCTTTGATCTTTCGAAATAAACCAATTGCAAAACTCTCTCCTCCTGGCATAGTCAGAGGGCAGTAATTCATGCTTGATTTGCATTTTGTACGGATGAAGACGAATATCTTTCTTGAAAATTCTATGGAATGTAGACTTGGAGAGGTTGGACTCATTGCGCCTGACAGAGGTTGTAGGATTTTCAGTAATCGCTCGCTGGACAATTGCGATGTTATTTTCGGTTCTTTGAATTATTTTCCTTCCTGAGTTTCCTTTGTATCGGTTGCTGATACTTCCATGTTCATTGAATTTTTTAACTGTGCGATACACAGTCTTCTTATCGGGTGAGTTCCTTTCCGGGAATGTTTCATTAAATGCTCTTCTAACTCGTTCACAGTTTTTTGCTGTTTCATATTCCAATACGATGAAAATATTTTGCTCTTTAGTTAGCTGCATTTTAGGGGGTGTTCAAATGATGAAATTAATAAGCAAATAACCTCTCAGAGGGTTTGAATACTTGTTGGTATGTAGGATACATTATTCTGAAATTATTTTTAACATTAGGTATTGAGAAATGAAAAAGAACACCAGTGTTCTTTTTCAAACTTTTCCTTTGAACAAATAGTTTTTCTACCCCCTTCAGTAAATCGATTAGTGTGAAGTGGTTATTCGACCAATTTTCAAAAACCATAATTATTCGAAAAGAAAACAAACTTTACTACATTTTGAAAAAAATAAAATTAAAATATGTTAATTTAAAGCGGAGCTATATTCAATTGAAAAGTCGGGGACATTTTTGTGGGAAGTCGGAGATATTTTTGAGGGACACCCTGTATAGGGAAGCATGAAGAGGGACTGAGTCCATCCGAAATATTAAAACCAGGGAGAAACATCAACAAAATGTTGATAAAAAAACAGTGAAGACTACTCTACTCTTTACCAGAGTATCAATGTTCTAGAGATAAAATTGAATAAATGGTGGAAGATAATATCATTGGAAGTACATCGTGCAGCCATTAAAGTGAAGCATTTTGAATAATTTTTTGAAGTCGTAGATTAAAAATTACTAACCTAACCTGACCTAACCTTAGCTAGGGCAAGTGGTGCGCAAGTTCTGACATGTGATGCGCAAGCTCCGACATGTGGTGTGCAAGCTCCGACATGTGGTGCGCAAGCTCCGACATGTGCTGCGCAAGCTCCGACATGTGGTGCGCAAGCTCTGACAAGTGGTGCGCAAGCTCTGACAAGTGGTGCGCAAGCTCTGACAAGTGGTGCGCAAGCTCTGACAAGTGGTGCGCAAGTTCTGACAAGTGGTGCGCAAGCTCTGGCAAGTGGTGCGCAAGCTCTGACAAGTGGTGCGCAAGCTCCGTGTGACGATGCGCATAAGATATGGTGGATAACGTATAATTTATTATTATTGTTTGATTAATGCATATAAAAAAGGGTAAAACTTTATTATCTGCCTACTTTTAATTGCATGATGATTGACTGCTGAATTCTTTTCTCTATCATGATTTACGTAATCTTGGTTTCAATGCATGGTTTTTCTGCATGCTATCCTTCCGTTATATTTCAATTAATATTGGTAATAATATAATTAATTAAATGCAACGCATACGTAATCGCACTAGAGGGACTCTAATCCTCTGAATACATGACATGGTAAAAGGTGCTCCCCGTGCTTCTTTTCAATGGCAAGATGAGGGTAATGATACACACAAAAGATTTAATACATGTTATTCTGAATATTACGAGATGGGAAATGAGTTATCTACCACATTTTGACATATGAACCACAAATGATGTCCCATTAAACAGTGCATTATTAATGGATCGATTGCATATTTAATAGTTGAATGATTAAATGTGCACACTGTTAAATTTATTTAAATCAATGGGCGTTCACATCAGATTACAAATCTGCCCTATCGCTGTCCTCGATCACATTGAAAATAATAATATTAGAACTTGCCCATTACTCTGGAGTTTAGTTATTAATGATGGGCTACAATGGTTAGCAGTCACGATATAACACCTTAAAAATGCCGCTAATTTTCCCTCTTATCACAGTGTCCCTAAATCCCCCTGCCTAGACTTAGATGTCGCTCTAGTCCCAACAGCCTACATCGTCGCCGAGATCTAGTTCCTAGTCCTCCGTCTAAGTCCAAGTCCCCAGTCTAAGTCCCTGCATCTATCCTTACTTCCGGTTTTATGTGAACCTTACTCCTGTCACGTATCTTTTCATTTCATTTTCCAATCTCCCTATTTGTGCAATGGTCTGACATAGGTTTCTAACGTTGGTGATATACTCCGCCCACTCTTCAATCAGTTTTAGTTTCACGACTGCCTGATTCTTGAGTTACACGGTCCTA
This sequence comes from Trinorchestia longiramus, assembly GCA_006783055.1. NCBI lineage: Eukaryota > Metazoa > Arthropoda > Malacostraca > Amphipoda > Talitridae > Trinorchestia > Trinorchestia longiramus. The sequence continues at coordinate 54,769 of VCRD01003290.1, read as the reverse complement.
ACCCATAAATCTTTTTCTTGATTGACACTATTTTTAGGTACAAAAATAACACCTCGACCTTTTCAAGTGCAGGCGCTTTGTTTTTGTTTGCACAGCGTGGTTCTACGGAGCGGTCTTCATGGTTTCACTTCTCTAACGTCACTAAACACTTCGAACCTTCTCAAGTGCAGGCGCTCCCCCTCCCTCGAGTTTGCTTTTCGGTTAACCGCTCAACACTTGACATCTTCAGCTTGAGAGTATCACGACTGCAAATCCCTCTTGTGATACACACTCACCATACATATACTTCATACATCGCCTGGAATATGCACACCTATGAATATATCATAGCTACCATGACATCGGATAAATGGTGCTCAAGCTCCGACAAGTGGTGCGCAAGCTTGGGCAAGTGGTGCGCAAGCTTGGGCAAGTGGAGTGCAAGCTTGGGCAAGTGGAGTGCAAGCTTGGGCAAGTGGTGTGCAAGCTTGGGCAAGTGGAGTGCAAGCTTGGGCAAGTGGAGTGCAAGCTTGGGCAAGTGGAGTGCAAGCTTGGGCAAGTGGTGTGCAAACTAGGCTAACCTAAGCTGAGCTATGCTAACCGAAGCTGAGCTATGCTAACCGAAGCTGAGCTATGCTAACCGAAGCTGAGCTATGGTAACCTAAGCTGAGCTATCCTAACCTAAGCCGAGCTGTGCAAACCTAAGCCGAGCTGTGCTAATCAGACCTCCAAATAGATGTTGTAAAAAATGGTTTTATTTTGTAGCAGTATTTATGCCCCACCCTATAATATGTACTTGAGAAATATTTTCCTAAAAATAAATTGTTCTTTGGCAGCTACAGCAGTGAACTCATGTTATTAGCTTGTTACAAAAATAATGGCCGCTCGAAGGTCTGGGGTTTGAAAAATAATTTTAACACAACTTTTTTAGTTTATTTTCGATGAACCTTGGCACGCATAACAATTAATGTGTGCTCATTAATATTTTGTAACTTCTTTTCAGACAGAACATAATTTTGAAGGATAGAATCCCTCCATGATGAACATGACAAAACATGACCTTCGCCTACTTATGTTGCACGAGTTCAAACTGGAGCACGACGCCTCCGAAGCTTCTGCCAATATCAACCAAGCATGGGGAGAAGAGTCCACAAGGGATCGGACAGTACGAAGGTGGTTCGGGAAATTCCGGAGTGGTGTTGAAAGCCTTAAAGATGAACAGGGTAGAGGACGTTTGTGTAGTCTCCAGAACGAGCAATTGCATGCGGTTGTTGAGCAAAATCCACGTCAAAGTGTTAGAGAAATGTCTCAGACACTTGATGTCAGCATTGCAACAGTCTCGTGCCATTTGAAGATTATTGGAAAGGTGAAAAAGCTCGATAAATGGGTTCCTCATGAGCTCAATGAGAATCAAAAGCTTAGGCGTTTTGAAGTGTGCTCGATGCTCTCTCTGCGCAACACCAACGATCCCTTTCTTGACCGAATTGTCACTTGTGACGAAAAGTGGGTCCTTAATGATAACCGTAAACGATCAGGTCAATGGCTCGATCGTGATGAGCCCCCCCAAACACTTTCCAAAGCCAATGTTGCACCAGAAAAAGATTATGGTGACTGTCTGGTGGTCTGCAATAGGTGTTATTCACTACAGTTTTTTGGGAGTCAATGAGACCGTTGATGCAGAGAGATACTGCGATGATCTTGCTGTTATGCATGCTCGATTGAGCGAAAATAGACCGGCATTAGTGAATCGACGTGGTCCAATTCTACTCCACGATAACGCGCGACCACATGTTGCAAGAATGACCGTCCAGAAACTCACAGAACTGGGATACGAGACTTTACCACATCCTCCATATTCTCCAGATCTTTCACCTACTGATTATCATTTATTCAAGCACTTCAGCACATTTTTGGATGGTAAAACTTTTAGGTCTAAACAAGAGGTGGAAACGACCTTCCAAGATTTTGTTGCATCACAGCCATTAACTTTTAATCAACAAGGGATAAATACTCTCGTAGTCCGATGGCAGAGATGCATAGCTGCTCAGGGTTCATATTTTGACTGAGTTTAACATCTCTATTGTTCATTTACCAAGGATTATATGCATGCTTCTGAAATCGGCCATTATTTTCATAACAACCTAATACTACGATCGATAAATTGTTCTCTGGCGGCTATAGCTGTAAAAGCTTACTATAATAAAATCGTCGCCTATCATGCAGTGAATGCATCTCGACTTGTTAGAATGGCCACTTTATATTGAATACATTACTTGAAGTTGGAGAATGTATTCAAGTTTTGCGATGTCAAACAACAGACTATTGGAATTAACATGGTCAAGCGCATTCACATCACAAATATGGAAACTTATACGATTGAAGTTTTTTATTTGGCGACAGACTTAGTATTAATGCTGCTGTAACTTTTCATTAGCTCTATCATCGGCATTCATTTTATTATAGAGACATGCGGGCTGCCAATATTGTAAAACCTCGACATTGTTTTGATACATGAACTGGAAAATCGTAGTTCTCTCGCTTTGAATGCGAAGTACATGGGTGAAATTGTTCTAGCCTTTTGTTTCATATGCACTGCCCGCAACCCAACCCACGGAAGAGAATATATTCTTGAGGGCACTTGGTGCACGACGTACTGTAGCAAGCAAAACCATATCACTGCGTTTACGACTGAGCAAGCACAGGGAAGAGTAGGGGTACACGTTTTACTATCCATGTATTCTTGAGAGCGGCGTGCGTAGCCGTTTTGCATGTCACTTTGATCCTGCGGTCCAATTAGCCTTTATCCTGCTCTGTCAGGTGCCCTAATCTATCCTCGACTGGGCTGTGCTGGAGTCCATAAACTCTCAACAGCCTGCGGACTCGCCAGCCCATAAACTCAACAGCCCAGAGACTCCCGGTCCTGGACAAGGGATCAGCTCAGGCAGGGCCTGTAGAGCTCCTGCTAAGCCTGCGTAAAATCGAGCCCTTACTCCTGCGCTCTCGAATGGGTAACTTCCTGTGGACACTGTGCTCTGAAGAAGTCGGGCTCTGTCGTTAAGACAGCGAACTCAACTATGCCCGTCAATATTCTTAACACGTTTGTTGCGATGCGACCCACCGGTGGGTCACTCAAGTTAGGTTCTGTAATTTTTTCAAAGCTTTCTAGTGACTGTATGTACAAAGTAAAGATTTGCACCAGCTAGGCAATCGCAACAAACGTGTTAAACTGAAGTTTGCTATTACATACGCTTGATTTGTGTTAGGAAACTGAAATCAAGTGGATTTTAAATATATTTAAATCATTCTTTAAGTCATAACTGTTTTGTAAGGAGGTTGAATCAAATTACGCTTTTTTCCTTTTTTCGTTTAATAGTGGAGGCCAATATGTCTTTTTTTCCGCATTTTTTTTCCTTTCTATGTTTTCCTTGGTTTCAATTGTCACATCATCACTTTTAAGAGTCTGGCTTAATAAAAGTGACTCAATTGTCAAATTTACCTCCTGTCAATGCTCTGATTCATCTTCGATCATGGTATCCTTCCTTTATGGGGAATCGTATTTATAAGCTTTTCAAAAGTATTTAAAGCTTATAATAGTCGTAAGTAAAAATCTCTGGTCTCTGGTGGATGTGCGCATAACACGGGTTTTTCTCGTTCACAAGATCCGGAGTAGTTGACAAGTGTCACACGTAGCAGTACTGTGTTACGCGAACTAGAAACGAATAACGTGTAATAAACCTAGCTATTTTTATCTGCACAGCAATATACTGAGCTAAATTTGTGTCTGCTTAGACTGCTTCCAAGTATCTAGTAAATGGAAAATCATTGCTCCGATAGTGTACTGGTGAAACTGAAAAAATTGTTAAACCATTTCAGTAATTTATGCACGTTTCATCACATTACTGTTAGACAAAATATTGATAACGTGTACACAATTCCATGTTTGTATTCGATCACAGTAGGAAGATTTAGACAGTTGGGAGACGTAGAAGTTTCAATGCATTTTAAAGTTAAATGTGTTCAACTGTGTGCTGTCAGAACTTTAGTCTCGTGTAGCAGGTCTCTGCCTCTGCAGCCGCTGCGGTAATGGCAGAGTTCCAGCGCCTGTAAATCTGCCGTTCTTGTGCTTGTTTTCCTGTGCAATATGTAGACTTCGCAATGATTTTGAAGTCTCACACTCAATGAATTTGTAATTACGTTGTAAACTGTTCAAATCGTACTGTTTTTATTTTGTGGTGTTTCAGGAAATTTCTATAGCGCGCTTATGCTCATTTGTGCCCTTTTAGATGCAAACGGAGTCAAAAATACGTATTCTATACGATCATTATGCTAGCCTTTGCCGTTTTCGACTTATATATAGGAGCTGTGTAGCCAAAAGTCCACCGCTGACAGAATACCACACTCCTGATTCTTGAATTGCAGAAATTTTTGTATTTGCTCGTGGGGCTTCAATTCTTCTGTGAGGTGTCTCAAAGAAAATCTCAAGTTCCGTTAAGTTTTTGATTTAAATTAATCCGGCACTGACACTTATATCTGAAATATTTTCTAACTCTGCAGAATAATACAGAGTTATGTAACCAATTACACGACTCTAACATAGAACATAAGCGTTTTTCCCAAGTAAAATGGTGATGTGTGTTGCTGACAATTATCCTTTAAGACACCCACGGGATTTCACGGTACGGAGGAATGTACTGAACGTATTAAGGATTACGCATATGATGATAATGATTGTTGTCACGATGCTAGAGCGACTATAATAAACTGCAGGACCGCTTATGCACCTGAACAATCATAACAAACTGCAGGAGCGTTTACGCATCTAAACTATAACAAACTGCAGAAGCGTTCCGCATCTTAACTATAACAAACTGCAGGAGCGTTCCTCATCTTAACTATAACAAACTGCAGGAGCGTTTACGCATCTTAACCGTAACAAACTGCAGGAGCGTTTACGCATCTTAACTATAACAAACTGCAGGATCGTTGACGCACCTAACAACCATAACAAATTGCAGGAGTTCCTCGGATACATGGGCATGTTGATAGAAATGAAAGTTACGTGTAATTCAATTGCTTTTATTTGAAAGTGGTGTAGTAGTTGGTCGTTGCATTGCCATTCAATTCTCCTCTGTGTGGAAGAAGTTTTCGTTCTGGATGTATTCTAATTAATTCGTGTTGAAGTTCTTTCATTTAATTTTGCTTTCAAGTTATAGGGAGAGCAGTGGGCGCTGTTTTTACGCTTGTGAAAACTTTGGATGAGATTTTATGTAACAAAATGTGCACAGTTTTGGTGTTATTTTTATGCTGTAGCTTAAATTATAGCTCTAATCTGTATTTGTTATGTAAGAATTAGTTGACCTGAAAAATTTTGTCTATTGAATAATTGTCATTTTTGAATAGGCTGAAGATGTAGTTGTGTGGGCTACAAATAACGTATACGTTCTATCGAACGTATTTCTTCATTTGTAACAACTTGGGGGAGCTAAAAGCTGTTCTCAAAATTTGCATTACGACGAAATGTAAAATGTCAATGAGGCTCGCAGAATTTTGCCTGAATCTTGAGAGACTTCGCGTCGCTTTACCGCATGGGAATTCACGTCATAAACGCCACTTAAACGAGAACTTCTTGGTCTTGATGGCAAATTACGGCTTTTGTGATGCTAGCGGCTGGCCTTCTCGTCACCACACAGCCAGATTGTCATGTTTTGTGGACATGATTGCACGTAAACCTGTGTGATGTATGGAAGAACTTGTTTAAGATCTCATGTGGGCCTGTGTAATGTTTGGTAAGGATTCCTTCAAGATTGCGCGTAGCCTGTGTAATGTACGGCAAGGATTCTTTCAAGATTGCACGTATGCCTGTGCAATGTTTGGTAAGGACTCATTCTAGATTGCTGGGCGGCTTATTAAAAGTACGCGTATGGTTAAGATTGGATCAGGATTTCACGCTACATCACGCAGTGGTGATTTAGGTCTCGTGATTGTGTCACGAACTTGCATCGCGCGCGAATAACTGCATGTGTTCCTTATCCTGCGCACGGATTTCATTGAATGTGTAATGTTTGCAATGCACAACTATCATTTCAGACGTAGGTAGGCCGTTTCCAGTGTCTTGTTTGTTGCGTACGGCGTCAAGTACTCATCCATTGGTGCAGAAACTTAATTGAAAATTGGTATCATACTTTATTGAGAAAACTGAACATATTGTGTAGCAATACTCATGGTAAAACATGTTACGTTGTTCATTGTAATGATGAACTATTAAATTTGATACTTACAATGTGAATTGAAGCAAACTTGCTCACTGTCGGATTTTTTTATGAAAATTAAGTGAATGATGTCAAAAGTTGGTAACTTTCCGTGACTTCATTTTTAAAAGTATGGTGTAGTTCGGGAAAAAATTCGACTGAGTCTAAGAGGAGTCATAGCCTTTGTTTTAGGTATCAAATCTTCACTACAGATGAACACAATTACTCAATTGTTCGATTTGTAGCTTTCAAATTATGGACGGGAGTAATAAAACCATCACATGACAAGTAGTTCTGAGTGCACCTATTAGTCAACAAAGTTGTAGGAATACATTTTTGGGACAGGAGAAAATGAAGCGGATCTGGTAACATCTTTTGCTAGCATTCTGTGTCCCCTATTTGCGAGACAAGTCGTGAAGACGAACTCGAGACACTCCCCTGAAACAAAGTACACTCTGCACACGACGTAGATAAGCTTCAGTTTCTCTCGAGATTTGCCTCGCGTGTTATTGTGTGTGAAGACTATTGACACAGAGAAAATTAAGTGCTTTGCTAGACGTATCAAACGAGTTCTTTGCTCGTTTTTTTCATGCTTGAGAACGTGCTTGCGATCTCAGATGACCTATTATCACGTTACAGTTTAAGAACTAAATAAAAAGAAATCCTACTACATAGCTAACAGAACTCTTAAGATAAACAATCAAGAACCTGACTAGCTGAGAAGTAACCTGTAATGTGGGTATCATGTAAGGTGAGCTCGATACGAAGGTAACGTCGCTCTTCTCTAGATCACCACCGCGGCACACAATCGTTACTTTATTCAAGCTGTGGATGTGCTGAAAAGCGTAATTGTATGCTTTCACTTGACTTGGATGCAGGGCCGCGTATGGCCCAGCCTTCAATTATTGTTGACTTTGTTTGGGACGCAAGCTGGTATCAGTTATACCGTCCCTAAACAGCGCCTACGTGAAGCTTGCGTGTTTCGTGTTGGTTTTTCATGACATTTAATCGATGTCAAGATTGAATGGAGGATAATTCCAGTATTCTTCGTGCTTGAAGTTAAAGTGAAGCTGGATCTTTTTTCAGTCTTAAAATCTGTACTGTATGTAAGCACTATAATCTTGATAATTGCTTCTGTTTTTTGTGTAGTTCAGCGGATAGCTTTCGTGAGTTCTTGACATGAACTTTTTTGGGCATGCTGCGAAGTTCAACGTTCATAAAACTCGAACTAAACTTCGAGTTTCTCAAACTCCTAAACTAAAATTCAAATTGGATCGTTCAGAATTTATTAACATAAGCACTATATTTTCTTAAGAATGGTAAAAAGTTTGAACGGTTCAAAATATACATCAGCAAAAGAATACTACGAAGAACACTGGAAAGATTTCGAGAGGTTTCCACAGCTAAATTTTCTCGTGTGCAGCTTTCTTCTTCTTTGAAGTTAATGACTCTGACTGGTATCTTATTCTGTCATTTTACATCGAGGACCAAGTATTAAACTCCGAACTTCAAACGAAATGAGAACGAGTCTATCTACCACGGGCTTTTCAGAAATTCTCAAAACGAAGCGGTGTCAGTCTTCAAATTAATTACCCTCGATTTTAATGGGTCTCTGCCTCCGGGTTAATGACTTAAATTTGAACTTTAATCCTGAAAATACATATTTTACTGTTTAAGGAACTCACGGTCGAGTTTTTCAACTTTACAAAACTACGCTCACACTTGGATTTATATTGATAACATTTCAGAAAAACCATGCCTGAGATGCAGTGAAAGACATAGTCTTCCGTAAATCTGGAAGGCCTTAGGAAGGTTCCCTACCTTCTCTCAAGAAAGGAATGCTAATTGAGTTTTGGTTAGCGTCCCTGGGGCATGTTGCACTGCGGGCTGTAAGAATCTGCGAGTTTTAGTTTTATTCTTATATATGACAGGACTTATTATTAATTTTATTTGTGTGGAGGCGACCGAATTGAAACTCATACAGGAGCACTGCTTCTCCTGTTGCTTTATTTTCTTCTTTTTTTCGGTGTCATTTGCTTTTTATTTGCGATTGTTCTGGTTTTTAGCGGAAACATCTTGCTGTACCTCAGGTTAATAGTGATGATAATGGTCGAATGTTGAGAAAATATAAAAATACTTAGAAAAATACTTTGTTTGCGAAATTTTGCTGAGTGTCCGACTATTTTTTTAGAAATGTTTTTCACCCTAAAATGACGGTAACAGCTGATAGGTGTTCAGAACGTCGTTATAAGATGCTTTGCCACGTTGAAGTTTCTTATTTTGGTGCAGTATTGTGTGTGTAAATTGTTTCCTTTTGGTTTGCTTGATTACTATAATCGTTTTCACTTTTATCACTTATCACTTTTCTTTGATCACTCTTACAGGATCACCAAATATTTGTGAACGATGGAAACGTTCGAATTTTTCCGAGCATATAACTGTCATCGGTCTATGTTACTCGATCTTGTACTATTTCTGTCATGCATTCTTATTCGAAATCTTTCTACTAAATAGGAATAGGAATGATTGAGGTTAGAATATTTAGTGATAAATATCTTTAAGAGTGGAGACGTTGTTCGAATACTGGAAATTTTCCATGCAGTGGACATTTTAGGTAACTGATACTTGTATCTCATCCAATCAGCGGATATTGTTCATGTTGCAAGAATTCTACTTCTAATAGACTATACCCTCGTTCATGTGTGAAATACTATGCTTGAAGTGGATGTTGTCCAGGTAGTGTGTATTAGGCTTTGAATAGAAGAAAGTAATAAAAATGAGTTGTCTCGTCAATTTTTGGGTTGCTGCCAAGGACTAATATATAGTAGTCCTTGGTTGCTGCCCAAATCCTATGTTCTTCTATCCCATGACAGCGTTCAGGTAGTGGATGATACGTGAGGTAGACATTGTCCTGGTAGTGAACATTGTGCTTGGAATAGATGTTGTTCAGCTAGTATGTATTGTACAAGTAAAGGACTCTGTCCAGACGGCGAAGGTCGTTCAGGATGTGGAGAACTGGCTATTCTAGTGTTGACAGTATGTGAGGGGCTCCCACTGAGTTCCATTATTCGTACGAATTTACTTTAGAGAAAGTACCGTCGTTTCCTTAGAAGACGGGTAAAAAAATCCATTCAGTTACACAGACCTGGAGAGTGAAAAACGCGCGGAAAGAGTAGCAGTCGGTGGATGATTGCTCGGAGATCGAGATCGTGATCGAGTTGAGTCGAGTCGCGTACTCTGGGCGTCGTCTATCCTCTACCACGTAGTGTCTGACCATTTATCTCCAAGCCTTCTAGAACGATCGTGGTCGACAACATAGGGTTTATTTCGGTGCCCTGACAGGCACTGCCACCTGAGGTCTCGCCTGTACCTGTTGGAATAGAATAGATCGGATATGGCAACAAGAACGAGCTGCCTAGTTCATTTTTTGGTTGCTATCCAAATTCCATGCTGTGTTAAGAAAAGGCATCAATCACACACAAGCATTTCAGTCACTCACGTGCACTGCAATGATACACAGGCCTCCAGGAATTAAGAATGTAAAATCAATAGTTTAAGATTCGAAAGTCGAAGCATTCGAGATCTATGGCTTTTGTACAGTCGTATATGCAATTGACTTCCCCAAAAAAGTTTGGTATTAATACAGCTACGTTTTTTCCTACTTTCATAGTGTGTGTCAGTAATCAGGTTTTGAGTTATGAGACATTTTGTTGTACGGACTTTGAGAAATTGTTTTTTGTTTTACTGATGACATGTACGAATGATAGGGCAATATTTATTGGGATAGTTTGTTCCTCTTTTTTTAAAATATGAGTGGCATTTGCCTGCTTGCAATTCTCCAGACCAATCCCAGTTTCGAGCGATCGGTTGAAAATGTTTGCTTATAGTTCACTAACTACTTCGACTGTTTCTTTGGGTACCCGGGGAACAAGTACGTCGAATTTGGTTGATTTGAGTTTAGAAAGCTGATTTGTTTTTCTATCTTTCTTACTGTGAATATCCCGTCTGTCAGGATTTTGTGAGCGCATAATGCATGAAGTTGCAGGATTTCCGTTCAGTCTTCCATAGTGAATACTAAAGTAAGGTATGTATTTATGTATAATTCTGGTTTTGCTTTTATTGTCCAGTTGAGTTGAGCCATCAGGGTCGATCAGTGGGCCAAGAGCATCTCTCTTGAGTCGGGAGTCACTGCTGCGTTCCTGTGTAGCCATCTCTTTTCTCCAGCCTGTCCACAGAAATCACTCTTTCGTGCTGTGCATCTCCCTTGCCAATCCGTCCACGGAGAATACTCTGCTCGTGCTGTTACGTAACTTCACAAACCAGTCTACGAAGACAGCCTTTCTGGATTCTGGAAGTCCGAAACTACCTCTTTCCACAGACCGATACTTCCCCTGTGTACAGCATTCATTGCAAGCTGTATAACTGCGTCCATGGTTGTAATTTTCATAATTAATTGTCTTTAGTATTTTTTAATTTTGTATGTTTCTTTTTACTCGTGGAGTCTTTTTGATATGAATTTTATAGCTCGTAATATATTTAGTTACGTAATTTATTCAGCGTTGACATTCTGCTTCTCTCGCCCGTAGGCTGGCCATAGATCGGTGTATCATAGTCGCTTCTGGGTTCCTGATTGAAAGAGCATGGCAGGTCCCTAATTGAACCTGTAACTCTTCTGTTATGTCCCTTGACACAGTAAACAATATCGTTACTTCACGCACGAAACTAATGGTAAATTTAGCACGCTTGCGCCAAGATGTCTTGCTGTATTGTAGATTTTAACGTCCAATAATTATTTCGCAGATTCATGGACAGTCTAATGCATTTTGCATAATTTCCATTTCATTCGACTGTATATGTTCGACTAATCTGACTGTGGACGTCAGGATCCGAGAATTTCGATGCAATGCAGTGCCGCTGTGGCGTGGCTGTGGGGACAACCTGGCAGGCCTCGACAGCCTCCAGCCAATTTCTTGATCATCTTGTGCAGACTGAATACCAAATCCTGCAGCGTAATTTTCGGGATACGAGAATTTCGCTTGCCACTTTCTGATGCCGGAATTCCCTGTCCTGAACACATCTTGAACGATGCTTCAGATAAGCTTAATCTTGTGTGGTTAGTTAATTTACTCTTATTCTTGGTTCAGCGTGAAGTATTAAAGGAGGACCAAGAATCAAATGCTAGATTAGAATGTGGGCTAATAACTAACGAATTTTGACTCTTGTCGATACGTGAGACTTGAACTCTTCGCTCAAAACTCCAGTGAATTTTTTGGTTAACCCATGAACATTCTACGTAGACGTGTCAAGGAAAATGTTCAGAATAGGCCTTCTGATAACTTTTTGAAAATATAACACACAGGATGTCAATTTCCTTTTTAGTTGTACATCGTATCTACACATGTACGAAAAATTATTGTCGGAAAATGAATTTTAAATACAAATTCGTGTCCAGCGTCATTCGTGTATTTCTTAGTGATGCCATACAAGATTTGCTACTGTCACTGCGCCAGTTCCGTGTTGAGTTCTGTGTGATCTAATTGGAAGTGTTGAACATTGACTGCGTGGCCGTGTTCGACCATCCTCTTCTATTCTAAGCCAATTATTTCCGAGGTGTCACGCCAGTTTCGCTCCCTTTACCAGCGTCGCTTCTATTATATGGCTTGCTGCGACATTTCAAGTTTAAGGGAAAATGTTTCACATAATCGTTGTATAGATAATCTTTTTATTTTAGAATATCTCTGTTATATATTTTTTAAATTCACCAAGATCATGAAAGCGGGACATTTTTGTTTGTTATCAAGTCGGGTTGTGAGCTATGTCACTATTTGTCACGATAGTCATATCCTTATTTGCCTACCGACATTTGACAATTTGCAACGCCTCGAAATGGTTCAAATTACGAACTTATGACATTCATTCCTCATTCTCTATCGCTTTCATAGTAATAGATTTTTTATGTACGTACTTTACTTAAAGATACATGCGCTCGAAAAATATGTTCATTTGTCATTCACGTTGTTGCATCAGCGAAATTTTATCAGAGCGATCAAGAATGGATTTCATATTTGAGTTGAACCGATTACCTTGAAATCTCTAACTGTTCAAGTTTCTGATTCCAAATTTTCCAACCAAAGTTCTTGCAATATTCGAATGAGACCAAAGTATGTAAATTGGTAATAATTATGCCACTGGTTTAATTAATTCAATGTGGTGCAATACTCATATAAGACTAAATTTTTATGTAAAAACTACATAAAAAAGGGCTGAAACTTTTACTTAACCGATATTGAAGAAAGTAATAATTATCAAATTGTACGATTTAATATGTTATCTTACAATAAATGACAACCAACGGTTTATAGAGAATAAAATTTAATATAGGAATAATCTTAACGTAAACTTAGAGAAAAGCTTGCTTATGACAATACACAACAATCGGGAAAGAACGAAATAAATGGAGGCTCTACTAAACACATAACAACCATGCAGGACTAAACTACCTATGCTGAACTGACACGGGTGTGAGGTGCAGTCGAAAAGGTCAGCCCTGACAGAAAAAAATACATATTTTTATTTGAGAATGCAGAAACATTACAGAATTAGAATAATACGCTCAAATTTTCATATTAAGCAGCACTCCCAAGTCACTTACCGATTGCAGGACAAAAAGATAGCACAGTGAGAATGCAAAAGAGAGCGACTAACTAAAGGAATGAGGAAAAATAATTTACGTGACTGAAAGTCGGATCCATTTACTGACAGCGTAAATTGGGGATAATCGTGCCATTAGTTTCATTGTACAGAAGCCTTTACGTGTGTGAAGCGAAATTAGACGATATTTGTTCCGATTTTTTTTTAATCTTCAAACTTTTCAGCTTTATTATACGATAGCGCGCCTGCGTTGTAGCAAGTGGTGCAGCATAAATACATGCGCCCCTGTACTTGTATTTCTAATAACTTAGGCATGACTGTGCGTGATTGATATCTTGGTTGCTCCGATAGTTTAAGTAACAGGCTTCGATGACTTTTTATCTTTCGTTTGTGATTTTATGATTTTTCAGTAACATGCGTTAAAATTTGAAGCTTAGATTTAGGTGATCCGACGCGAGCGAGATCTGCGTGTTGTCTTATTAAAAAAATTGTGAGAGCAACTTAAACTGAATTATTTTAATGTCACGAAATATTGCGTTAGAACCAGGAAATGGAGGTAGAAGTACAGTAACATTATTCTAACTAGTAATACGGTTTGATATTAAAAACGCAGGTTTCAATGTAATGGGGTATGTAACTTTCTCATCTCGCTACAAAAACATTTACGATATACTAGACCTGCTCATGGAAATATTCGCGCGTTTTCTAATGAATATCTTTCTCTCAATTGCTAATCGACACCGCCTTTCCGAAGAAGTTTTCGTATTGAAAGGGAAAAAACTAATAACGAAAAAGTCATATGTTTTATAGTAAACAAGTGCCTCTGATATTCACAATACAATGCTTAACACGTTGCCTCCGATTGCCTGATTGGTGTAAAACTTTACTTTGTACGCATAGTCACTAGAAGGATCTGAAAAAAATTACAGAACCTAACCTCAGTGGTACACATACGTACCACTTCGGAGTCAACGTGTTAAAATACAAGAAAGCGTAAGATCAACCCATCATTTCAGCTCCTTAGTAATGGCTTCTTTGTAATTAATTTCCCGTATCTAACTCAGCAGTGAGGAGGAAAGGAAATATGCTTACATATATACAATCATACGGCAGCCTTTATTATATAGTATAAATGTACGTGATGTCAATCCTATCATGGATAAGAGTTAACGTTCTACCCAAGTACTCCCAGTATTTTTATACCTTTCAGTGATCAGTTTCTTGCAACTGCGATTCAACAATCCGGCAAATCTGGGCGTGTGATCGTGAAGTCAGAGCTGAGCAATGAGAGCCATAGCAGACAATAAGTGATCCGCCCTCGCAGCAATGATAGCCTAGCCTTAACAGGTGTGCTTCGTGCTAGCCTTGCCAGCGCCTTCTACGGGATGCTTTGTGTATCCTCATGTGTGAATACACGCGTTGCGATGCTCATGTATAAAGGGGGGTTTTCTCTCCTGGGAAGTATTGTCGTACGCGTTAAAATTTTACAATTTGAATTTTAGTGTTCCTGTAATTATTAAAAACACCGTGTAGCATGCAAATGATATTTTTTGCGTCATTTTGCATTCTTGTTAGTTATCATTTAGTGATAGAGGGAGAATTTGCATTTGTTTCTTCAGAATATGGTTTTCAGAGATTTTGAAAACCTATTCTTTAATGTACAGGGTGAGAGGGCGATTTGAGGGCATTTTTCTGGTCACTAAACACTCAAATGATTTTTAATATTTTTTCATATTCAAATAGACCATTAAAATTATTAATGCAGATCCTACTAAAGTACCCGAGATGATGCACATTAAATTGTCTACTACTGTGATGATTTTAGGAGTTTTGAGTAGTGAAGGTCATATCATACCACCTTATACAGGGTGTCTCAAAAAAATGTACTCACACTTCGAATGACGAGATCCTTTATTTATGAACATACAGTGAAATAGAATAGCTTAGAATACAGAAGACAAATGTGATTAAAGAATCATGTTCGCAAATGTTCGAATTGATGACCATTATTGTCCAGACAACGCTGATAACGCACACCAAGGGTGCGTTACATTTACATTTTTTTGAGACACCCTGTATGTTTCCACAAGGTCTTGGATCAATGCTGCTGGCTAGATTGATGTTCTAAAAGCAGTTGTCAAGCCCTGGGTGGATAAAGTATCCAATGAAAGGCCATACTTCTTTCAGCAAGATCCAGCCTCTTCTCACAAAGCCAAAGTATCCCGAAATTGGTTATCAGAAAATTTTTACGATCATGAGACCCTTAATTTGTGGCTCCCGAACTCACCAGATTTAAATCCTATGGTCTATTACATATGAAGCGCTGTTGAATTGATAACTACTTGACATCTTCATAGTACCATAGCATCACTGAGGGCTGCCAATGTCCAGGCGATATCCCAAATGAATGGCCACATAATTTTATCTTGTCAATAGTTTCGGTCCCGCTTAACAGCATCCATTAAGACCAAAGGTTTTTTTCGTAAAATAATTTGATAAAGAAGTATAATCAAGGATAGTTGGACAATTTTTTTTCAATACACACATTTTTTGCTTAAATATTGTTTATTTAAGACTAAGAATGTCCTACAACAGCCCTCGCACCCTCTACTAAATCTTCAGTTTCGGTTAATTTTAACGTCTAATTTTAGTTTAAATTATTTTCTTACAGACTTAGTTATTTGAAATAACCCTAACCGAGAGCCAAGATCTAATCAACGGTACTCTCCGTGCATGCAACAGAAGCTATAAGATATTTTTCCAATGCTTTGTAATTGTCAGTACCATTCACTTTTTATTTACTCAATTGCTACTGACGTCACGGTGGTCAAACAATTACGAACACGTTGACTAGCGTGCTTCTAGTGTGCAAAAAGAAATTCAAATGAATCATAGTACGAAGTTCATTCCTGATACAAAGCAGTTGTTCATATCTGATCCCTTGGTTGAGTGAGGTCGCTGTGATGATGTCAGCCAACGGTGCGCGAACGTTCACAGCTGTCACGGGCTTCGATCGCGACGCCTTACAGAGACACTCTGTTCTGATGGAAGTGACTGAGCATGCAATGTGAATTATGTTATTTTGAAGAGCTACGAGTTTTATTTAAGTTCTTGGTACTTTTCACTATTCATCGTTTCTAGTTTGTTGTGTGATGAGTACAACGAAAAGGGAAATATTGTGCTCAAAATTGTAATATCGTTTTTTCTTTCTTGCGCAGCTTATGTCGCACATGCTTTTCCATGTCAAATATGATTAGCTCTAAATATGTTTTGATCACGTAATCTCCATTTATGTAAAATAAAGTGGTACCATATGTTTCACAGAAAGTAATTGTCTTCATATGGCAAAGTGTTTCGAAAAAGATTTTGCATTAAATTCATTTGAATAGGTAGATGAAATCAATCATTGAATGACACAAAATCAATTATTTGCACAAAATTGGAAACCATCATTCGAAAAAACCTTCATTTAAAAAACACAAATCCTTCAAAGAACAACAAAATTCAATCGTTTTCAACAACCATGTATTTTATCACAGACTCGTTAAACCCGTTCAGGCTCGTACTTTTGATGGAAAGAGATGTGTAACATGCCCAAAAGTTTATAGATTCATTGTGATATTCCCTTACATTTATGGTGGCAATACAAATTTTAAACTGCTGAGCAGCGCAGGAACTCAATTTTAAAAAGTGGGATACTTTCTGTACCACGAAGCATTAAACATAACCTCTTCAGAGGTATGAAATGTGGACCACCACACCTAGAAGAGTTACAAACATGACCTCTTCGGAGGCATGAAATGTGTACCACCACACTTGGAAGGGTTACAAACATGTATGAGAATCATACGTATGAGGCGTTGCCTAGCCCGCCATGGAGCGGTGCGTGTGATCACGATGTGTCACGCGCGTGACTGCCCCAGTAACTGCAACGCTCGTCAGGCGTGTAGCATTCCATGTAGCACACTTCATTAGGAATGAATAAAAATCTGGCATACAATCATAGAAATCTCAGCCATAAATTCAGTTACCCCTGCCTAAACAAATGTGTATTTTTCCGTATATAAGCGAAAAGTTAAAAATATTATGCGCTCACCCATAAGAAGGAGGTGAATCCATGGAGTGTTTTCCCTGTTTTTTATTCCAGAAAAGAATGAAAGTTTTCATTGTGAAGAGCAGCTAGACTTCCATGTCGTGTTGACGTAGTCGTTTTTTAACTCAGAAGTTACGTTGGATGGATCGAGCGTGAGAAGTTTTTTACGTTAACTTTGAGTAAGGCAACATGTGACTGAAAATACTAGTACTGTTATGAAAACATTTTCTTGCCTCGCACGCCCTACAGAGAAACTTGTCATGGGATGTCACGCGTTTTATTTCACTCTCTACAGGAATAGCTCTTTAACCTCGAAGAAAGTTAAAAGTCGTGACTTTCATTCTTATTATTCACGACCTAGGTCTTGCGGCACAACGGTCCTGTAGGTGTTGAATTTAACATTGGAGTATACGTTGTGAGTATGATATTATTGTCCGTGTGAATTATTGCCTGAAACAGAAGCAACGTAACATGTCGATTGTAAAAGTATTTGCGTGTTTTTATTGATTATATCCTCATCAGAATATTCGAATCGAAGCAGAATTTTTTTAGCCATTTGTGTCATACTGTGAAAAAAAGGAAAAAGCCTGCCTCCCTTGCAACATGGCTTCCACTTTTATAGACAACCTTGTACAATATTTGAAAAAAGTGATGCTCTTCATGATTAGCATTCTGAAATATTTACCCTCAGATGTTATCAGAGAAAAAGTTTCGCTTTTATTATCATGGTATGTTGTAGAGGACTAAGCCTATAATAATTTTTGCTATAAAATGTTCGAACATCATTTTTTTTTAGATTTACTATGAAAATAGTTATGTAAAATTGTCAATGAAATACCGGCACATGCTTCCTGCTTTTGAAAGTTCCGTAGTTTACTGCTTGAGCACGTATGCGTAAAAATGATTGCATATTTTAGAACTCGACACGCTTAAAATCTGCGAAGAAAAGTGATGCGTACATAATGATCTGCGTACAAAAAAAACATTAAAACAGCCACCCATAAGTTAAACTAACCATCGAGTTTACATTGCCGATCTTGCGCAGCAAAATGAAATTAGAAATTAGCGTCGCGTATTGAACGTACTGTTCGTTTCCTAAAATTTTAGTGCTTCTATTCGCTACAATGAATTAATATTGAATTGTGATGTTTAGCTGCGGTTTACATTGGGGTTGTATATATCGATGAGTTTGGTATTCGCTGACGCTAATTGAACGCTGGATCTATAGACCCATCAAAGCTGGCAACTAGCGAGGATATGTTCCATTTCCATGTGCTCTTGAGTGTCCGTGCAAACCCACCGGTCGTGGTGGAGGCTCTCCAGGCCTACAGCGCCTGCCTGGAACTTGGGTAGCAGCCCAAGAATGGACAACGTAGCTCGTTTTTGTTACATTATTTTATTCTATCGTGCTGTATTTCTTGAAGCGCTGCCCTTGGGCTAGAAAATTCACTGAAGAGTCAAAATTTTTAGCTCCTAGCTCTTCTCAATAAGAAATGCAGTGGTAAGACTCGATCTTGTTTTTTCTTTCTAACGTAAGTTTTTTATTTTTTCTCTCATTTTTGAGAGTAATGCTGCTAACTTCATTCTATGATTGGTGATTTCAAGTATTAAACATATAATGGGCTGTTCAATTTAAAGTAAACAACTATTTGACTTAAATGGTAACTCGTAAAATAATTTTTAGTATAGAAATGCTGAAAAGAATGATCTAAATTCTGCAAAAGTTTTTTAAGTTTCAGTTCCTGTACTATTTATTTTAAATATAATTTCATACTTGATAGAGAAGATTAAATTCAGAAGGTACACAAAAATAACCTTCATCTATTTACTTACGCTTACTGAATCATAAACTTGTTACTTTGGGTTGGATTATTCGCATGTAAAGATCCCAGTACCATTTTAGCTGAATTTTTTAACCTATCTCTTTACCCTACGAAAATCAAATACGTTGACATTAATGCAAATAGGTCAATGAGGAAGCTGTAGTATGTATGAACAAGAACACTCACGCAGACTGATGTCCTAAGCTGTTCCAGTATGCAAGTTCTGTTACGTCACTGCAGTGGTACGATGATGCGGCCGGCATGCTGCTGTTGTAGGCCGGCGCCACTTTCCCTCAGACTGAACTGCTTTGAAATCTTGTTCCGGATATTTTTTCAGTTATTCTAATTTCTTAGATTGTTTTTATCATGATGTTAGGGTTCTTAGATTAAATTATTTTGATGAGAAAGCTTACTTTTTAAAATATCTGAAGAACTTCAACCTGAATTTAACACGAGGGTGAGATCCTTTTTTTTTTGTCTTTGAGATGCTTGCTCTCAACTCTCTTGCCACTGTTGGAACGTATTCTGTTTAATGTAGTGAATTGTGGAGAATTTTGTTAGAATTTGTTCGTGTAATTTTTACACCGGAATTGCCATTTATTTGTTAAACCCATTTCTCCTACATACCAATGATTCATTTGTGCGTCGAACTCCATTTTATTCTTTGATATAATATGTTTTACAGTAAATGACATCAAACTCTCGTACTTATGATCACAATATTATCATCCTCTAAGTGAAAGCCTTTGTTCGTAGCCTAATGCTTCATGCTCCTCTGATCAAGTGTGTCTGCGACAATGTTACTCACTGGATTTTTTGAATTATTTTTCAACTGACCACAAAACTCAATCTCACGTATCATTGTTTTTGTCGCTAACGTCACTGTGTGTTCAATGGAGCGCTGGAAGCTAAGATGCGCTTCCATAGAGGCGTTGATTGCTCGTTTGATCAGAGGCTTGTCTGAGGTGATGTTGAGTGCCTGTAGCGTCTCTCCAGACCCTGCTTATTAGATCCGTTGCTCTGGCAGATGCTCATCCGTCACCGTCTCTTACTCTCGACGCTCAGTTAATATACAGGTAGCTAGCTGATCATGCCAGGGAAGATTAACTGTAATGCTGACTGTGTTATATCAGGATATTAACAGTTACGTTGGCTCAGTAACATTTGCTTTGCTTGGTTACAGAGAACGATCGTGGGTTATCGCGCTTACTATCGATAATATAGAATTACTTAGGAGCGGATGTTGACAAAAGAGATCACATCAAATGATTCTGTTGTATGTACTGCGTCCTGTACCTTGCTTTGCTTTCTTTTTGTGCATTGACCATGGATATCGTTTATATAACTTTAATAATATAAAAAAGATTTTTTTTACATGTGTATACATATATATATAGATAGCACACATTTAACACCTATGTACCGAAAAATGGAAAATAATTAAAAAGACAAACTCCAGTGTTTTTTAATAATGTAGTTATATTAGAGAGTATTTTTTCTAGGATACTTCAGTTGAACTTACATCTCGACCTATTTACTATGGCATCTCCTAAAGGAGACCCTGTAAATTGGATTGATTTTTAGAGTACCTTAAGGACTTTTCTATCCAGGGACTCTAAAGATGGAGCAATGTCTCATATGAACTTTCATTTCTCCTGTAAGTCGGGACTTACTTCAGAGTTGAGTAAACAGACGAGTGTATCTCTGAATACTCTTGCTGTCGACATGCCTCGTAGACCAAGCATTTCTCACAAGTGCCACTGAAATATCAGTCCATCATTCTTCTCGTATCTAGTCATTAACTCACTTTTACTGCTCCGTTCTTTGCTGCATCTTGATTTTATTGCAACTGCAGCAGATTTAGCCAATTTAAAACTAATTGCTTTTTATATTTGCTTACTGCGAGTACTTTCTGTGAAATCCATAAATGAGATATTTCTTGTTGAGTTTTTCAATATAAAGAAGTTCTTCATCGAAGAAGTAATTAAATATCCTTGGTTAGGAAAGTTATTAGCTTATATAAACGCTTGGATATAAACTGAGCTCGTAGGACTGTCAAGAATTTATATTTGACGAAGCTTCTTTGCTGGAAAATGAAGCTGCAGTTTTTCATTTGTTGGCAACGTGAACATTAGCTGCTGTGATCTACTTGCGAACGCGTTGCACTGAGCCTTCCAACATCTACCATTTTATGAAGATTACTTATATTATATATTTATTATGACAAGATATTTAGTAGCAGAAATCCCTAATGTTAAGCAGGTTAACAGGACAATATAAACATTCATTTATACAGTACTGGAGTATGTTAGAAAAATATAAATTCTTCAAATCTTTCGGAGAAGTTTGCCTCATAGAGTTCTTCTAGTGAGCCTAATTAATCGAGTTATAGTTCAATATTGATCGACAACTATTTACAGTTGTAATGAAGTTAAAACTTTATTAATTTTTTCAAATAGAGACATCCATTTTGAGGCAACATGCTCGTAATCTCGAACTTCTTCACGTAACATTCAATTCTCAGTACAAAATCGACCAATATTTTATTGTGGAATGGAGAGCTTAAAATTTTAAATAAAGCAAATGTTCAGCAACTTTTTCGCTTTCATTCTGGGTTCGTGATGCACGTGGGTGGCCGGCAGCAGGTGACAGTCTCTGAGGTAATGCAAGACCCTAGCGTTGACATACAGGCTCATCTAACGAGCATCGTGCCGGTAGACATAATTGTCAGTGTGCTGCATCTTTCTTGCTGATGCTTACGCATGTCTTGATGCTAGGAAGTCAAAATTTATACACAGATTGAAAAATAAGATGAACATAAACGTACACTGACAGTCGATTTACAAGTTCTTGTACGAGATGATCTTAGGACCTGAGTTGCAACTTCGGCCGTGATCCAGCACATGCCACGACTGCCTGAGCCTTTCACGTGAGGTCAATTGCCATTAGAGGTTAATTTATGTGTGGGCTTCATGGTCTGCAGATAATTGATTGCGGCAACTTTCATGTCCAAAAGTCGTGCCTTCGTGTATTACAAGACATATACTGATGAAAGCTCTGCACGAAAAAGCATGCAAATTTTATGAACGGAATAAACGTATTGAGAGGCGTTCATATTTTTGATAATTGGTTTTCCCATTCAATGAAGCTGAATATTCTTTCCTTTAAACTCTTGCCTAAGTAATCTTAAAAATCATGGAACGTATAACATATGTCATTGCTATTTCCAAGTTATTAACTTTATTAATTAGCTGATTTATAACCAGTGAAAATTTA